>SNQJ01S0022415.1:54600-68352 GCA_010110895.2 Picea sitchensis | reverse complement strand
TCCTTTATATTTGGAAGTTGTAGCTACCTGTGGAAGTCATTACTTCCGTTGAACAATACTACATGATTACTTCTTATATATTGTGTATGGTGTATTGGTGTATCTCTTATACTATTCTTCATTGTTCATTGGATAGTCTTCATTGTTGATTGGATATAAATTGAATACATGATCTGATTGAAGTACAAGTTCAAAAATACTAATTGCTCTAAATACTGATTCACCCCCCTCTCAGTATTTCCAACACAAAGCTATTCAAATTTCTTACCTTCAAACATTTAACAAAGAGATAACCGACCTAATTAATGCCATATAAGTTAATGTCTATTCTATTACTCAAATCATTAGAGCATTTTGTTTTATCCTTATCTCAAAAATCAAAACTAATAATTTCCCTTTTGCTTCTCCATCTTGAGACCAAATTCCACTCCCTTAATTCACAAAATTATGGATAAAATTTCCAAAATATTAGCCAAAACAATCTCAAAACCTTATAAGACTCTCAAACAATTATTCAAAAGCATTAAATATAAAACAAACTTACTACTATGTCAAGGTGTTTACTAAATTCCCCGTTTTGTGGCATATCATACATTGGCCAAACTGGCCACTCTATCCAAACTTGCCTCATAGAACACATAGCCAATACCTTTCATAATTACTTTACCAAATATACAATTGTAAAACATTCCCATAACACCGAGCATATTATTAAATTTGATCACACCAAAGTCGTAGCCTTAGCTCCCTACCACTCAACTCATATCATTAGAGAAGATGTAAAGATTGAAACACAATCTAACAAATTTAATAGCAAAAATGGATACAAATCGACTACTATTAACAACCCGTGCCATCCACAAACTTCAATATTAATATAATTTCCCTTTCCCTATATTTTCACCTTTATAAATTTTCTTCCCCTTTTCATCTTTTATATATTTTCATTAGTAATATTTAATAATTGTTAAATAAAAAATAATATTTAATAATTATAATTATAATTCTCTCAATATACCTTTCATAATTTTTCCATATCATTTATTTTTATTCCCCTCTCTCTATATATATATAAACCATTTGAATCTTCCTTTGAAAAAAATCATAATTATTGTTTCATTTACATGTTAATTAGTTTTTCTCATTTCTCGTTTCTCCTCTCCTTTAAACTATTTCTAATATTATTAATTTATTACTACTTAATAGTTATTACTTAACCATTTTTCTCTTTCTAAATAATAATATATTATTATTTCTTATTTCACCAATTCCCCTCTTTGATATTATTTTTATAATAGATTTTTTTATTTAACCATTATTTTACTAATTCTTCATGTTCATAATATTTTGATATTATTCCAATTTTTATCATCTAAGTTAACCAACCAGATTAATATTAACTTAAAAAACTATACATAAAATGTGTTGTTGACCTATTATTAAGGAAAACCAAACCATCGACAAAAGTGTAGTTTCTTTAACCAAAATTTTTGAGAAAAAATTAAAATCCATATGCAATGCAGAGAGTAAAACCATATATTGTTTGCAAAGTGTCTGAACCTAGAGGACCTATGACTCATATCATGACAGTTAGACTGAAGATAGAAAGAAAAATTTATGCCCATGCAGTAGAAAAGCCAAAAAACCAGTAAGCTAAACATGCAGGAAATTAGTCTTGGGAGTGATGAGTATCCTCATCAGGAACCTGAGAGGGTCCACCCTGAGTGCTAAGATATCAATTCCCTCTAGCTGCTCTACTAGTTTTGAGATTTTGTGATCAATCCCTTTGGTTTGAAGCTGCAGGGGTCATCCAGTTGAAGCATAATCTCATTGTAGGCCTCATTTATTTATGCCCAGACTTTTCCCATCAAGGATTTCATATGCCAATACAGATCCACTGTCTTCTGATACTTGGTATCTCTGGTTCAGGATGCGCCTTAGTTGGGAACCCACATATGACAATACAGATCACTGTCTTCTGATACTTGGTGTCTCTGGTTTATGATGTGCCTTTGTTGGGAACCCACACTTGAGTGTCAGCGTCCACCTCCTCGTCTGGGACAAAGTGCCTCTACAAACAAACCTCAGCCTCTTCCAAGTCGATTTCATCTTTGATTTCCAGGGGCATATTAGCATGATAAAATGTAGTAGATTCATATGCGCTTAACTATGCTTGCAGGGCAAGGAGTCAACCACAATGTTTATATCCTCGAGCCATGGGAAATTCTAGAGAAAGGAATGAGCAGAGAACACAAAGTGTGAACCAGGGGAAGCTCAGGGAGGAGAAGGAATGTGCTAGAGCGGGAAAACACTAGAAAAAAAACACACCAAAGCCGAGAGGACACAGAGAACATGAGGCAAAGGAGAATTTGGACGAGAAGAAAAGTGCCATGGAGGAGCCCTGTATTGCTCGTCAAGGAAAACTGAACCATCATCTCTCAATATCCCAACCAAACGTGGAGAATTCATTTCCGAAGCAGCAGGGAATAGAAACAACCAAAATTGCCACAGTACAGAGGAAACTACCTTCAACGGGAATGAGTTGAATCCCATATCGATCACTCTTGCTACCATAATCTTCTGCATGCTACGACCGTTCTTCTTGCTTGGAAGGAGGGAAATGTTAATCACCATCATGATCTTGTCCCTGTCACCCCATTCGGGGCCAATTTTATCTCTTTATCTAAATTTAATTCGACAATTAATTAACTAGTTATCTTAAGTATTTATCTATTTATTCTATTTTAACATTATTATAGACTTTATCACTATCGATGTAGACATTAATTTCTGTATTCTGCCTGAAATGAGAATCTCCAGTAAGTTCAATATTCCTTCTTTCTCCATCCCCGACACCCATTCCTATGCCTTTGCTCCTGTTCATGGGATGCTCCTAGTGTGCAAGTATTGATCCATGATATCATCGTCCAAAAAATTTAGGTTGAAAATCTTCCCTAGCATATCTTCTTCACTCCTTACACCACAAAGAACTGGTGATATCAACAATAGGTACTTCCCATTGGCTGGTACATGTCTGGTGGTGCAGCATCCGTCCTCAATGGTAAGTAGCATAATCTTTCCTGTGGCACCAAAGTCGAAGCTTCGATTACCTCCTCGACCTCTGGTGTCACCATTGGTCGCCTCACCTATTTCCTTGCTATTATAGATGGTGCTCCAACTTTGGGCGGTTCCATTCCACTTCTGTGACAGATTCTTGGACTTGTTATGTGTCTCTTCGTGGGTAGTTGTATCTTGGCTCTGGTAGCTCAACTTTATTCTCAAATTCCCTTTGGTTCGCTCTGTGTTCTCCTGCTTGCATGCAATAATGGTTTAGACTTAACGACTTCCTATTGTTTTTGTGTCTTCATGCCAACTGTACTTGTCTCATTTTGCCTCAATTTCCTTATCCAATCTACCACCATGGTTGATGAGTTGTTAACTAAATGATCCTTTATTACTAAATCCGTCATGTGATGTTTCCTTCGTATTGTCGATTTGTCGTGATTTTCGACGACTTTTACCATTTAAGATTTATACGACGCTTTTATGACATGTCACTCCCTCTTCATAATCATCATTTTTTTGCGTTAATTATTTTAAAGGTCTTGTCATTTCCAAACTACGCATTGGTTCTTTATTGTTTTACTTGTGTTCTTTGTAGTCAGTCTCGTCCCTATATTGTCTCCCAAATTGGTGCAGTTCTTATTCTAATGTGTGATGACCATTCCTTATGCGCAACTTGTTACACCTTGGTACTCGAACACACTTTTTCTTTTTACTGTATCTAATTTTTATTTGATTTTTTTCATTTTTCTACTTTTTATTTAATTTTCTCCTTGTTTTTCTTGCTACTATGGTACAACTAATATAATACACGTTTTTTGGTGCAAACCAGATTATTGCACACATTGTCGATCGAATCTATAGAGTTTTAGCCGACTTCCATTCACCATTCCTTCAAAGACTTCTCCTTTCAAGGTTTCCAACCACACATCACCTATCTCTATTACCTGTTGAATCACATAGAGTCCTACCTAGTGCATTCTAAACTTTCCTGGATGCTGCATAAACTTGTTGTCATAGAGTAGTACCATATCTCCTACTTGAAACTTGTTATGTTTAATGTGTCGGTCATGCCAGGCCTTTTCTCTTACTTTCTGGTTTTGTTGATGGAAACTTGTGACCGATCTTCCTCAAGTTGTACTAATTGTGTCAATCTTTCCTCTATTGCACCAGTTTCTGATAGCTCAATGATTGTTGCAATGCGCAGGCTAGGCAGAATAAGCTCCATAGGAATTACTGCTTCTTTCCCATAGACCAACCTGAAAGGTGTCTTCCCTGACAACTTCTTACTTGTAGTCCTATAAGCCCACAATACTGTAGGAACTCTTAAGTCCCAATCGTCTCTCTCTACATTACAATTTTTTGTCAAGGCATTCTCCAAGATTTTATTGAAAGCCTCAACTATTCCATTCACCTCAGGATGATACGAGGTATTCTTATGATGATGGATTTGGAACTCCTCAGCCAATGCTGCAATTGTCTTGTTCATAAAGTGTGTACCTTGATCATTGAGTAATATGCATGTACTTCCAAACCTTGTGATTACATTCTTGCATAAAAACCATGCAACAGTCTCTGCGGTACAATCTGTAATTGAGGCTGCTTCTTCCCACCTTGTCAAATACTCCATCGCAGTGATGATGTACCTTGCCCTTGATCTTATTTCTTGTGGGTTGATTGGCCCCATAAAGTCTATGGCCCATTTATCAAATGCTTGCAACGTAACCTGTAGATTTAAAGGCATTTCATCCCTCCTAGATGGCTTTCCCACTTGTTGGAATACATCACATGACTGACATTACTCCCTCACATCTTTGTGAAGTGTAGGCCACCAAAGCCCTGTGCATAAAATATTTTGTGCAGTTTCTCTCCTTTCATAATTTCCTCCTGCAACCTTGTCATGTGCTTCTTCAAGTATCATCAATCTCTTGTGTTCCAACACCCAGCATCTCAATATTCCATCTGCACCCAACTTGTATAAATTTCCTACAATCAACTAATAATCTGTTGATTTCACTACCAGTTGTTTCTTCTACGCTACTGTCATCTCAGATGGATCCATGCCCGTACTTATAAACAATACGATGTTCAAGAAATAATCACCCACCATCTTTACTACAAATAGTTGTGCATATGGGAAGATATCATCTAAATTGTCTGCATTTTCTCTTGACAATATGTGCGATAGATGATCTGGTCCTGCATTCAACTTCCTTGGTTTCACTACAACCTCAAATTCATATTACTGAAATAATAATAACTATCTGCATATTCTCCCCCCCAACACTGGCTTGTTGACTAAGTATTTTAATGTAAAATGTTCTATATACATCTTAAAGTGAGATCCCAATAAAAAATGTTTGAACTTCTGTAGTGCATAGACCATTGCCAATCCTTCTCGTTCCATGGTAGTATAATTCTTCTCTATTATAGACAACTTCCTACTTGCAAAAGCAATTGGGTGATCTATGTCTCTTTCCACTGGTTGGGATAGTACTGCACCAAACACCATGGACGATGCATCTACATATACATGAAATTCTTTGTTCCAATCCAGAAAGATCAAAATCGGCACGGTTACCAGTTTCTATTTCAAGGTGTCCAACCCCTTCTGACAATCCTCATTCCATTGAAACTTTGCTTCCTTCTTCAATAAATTTTCCATTGGTGTTGTGATCTGCACATATCCTTTGATAAATTTCCTGTAATAACCTATATGACCCAACATCTCCCTCAATTGTCTAACTGATGTATGAGGTTCTAACTCCATAATTATTGTAATCTTAGTTGGATCTACTAATAATCCATGTTTGCGCACTACATGTCCCAACAAAATTTCAAATGGTGTGCAAAATATACACTTCTTCAAGTTCAACGAATTTGACACTCTTTGCACTGATCCAACATGAGCCTAATGACTTCTATATGATCCTTCAGTAGATTGAACACCTTCCAATCATCCAAGTAGACTTCTAGGAACTTATGGATGAACTCCTTGAATGTTGCAACCATTATTCTGGAAAACACCGCAAGGACATTATTCAATCCGAATGGCATAACTGTGTACTGATAACTCCCCCACTCTTTCATGGATGTGGTTTTGTGCTGCTCCTCCTGCACAATCCTTATCTGATGGTACCCCAAAAATCCATCTGTGAAAGAATAATTTCCCTAGCCTCCTACGTTCTCCAGTACATCATCCATGAATGGTGTTGGGAATGGTTCATGTAAGCATGCATCATTCAACTTCCTTAGATCCACACAGATCCCAACACCTTCTATCTTCTTTTCCTAGACCACCATTGGACTGATCCACTCAGATTGTTCTACTTGGTTCGATGATTCCCATGTACAACATTCTGTCTATTTCAGCCTTCACTTTCTCCTTGTACCTCGGATTTAACTTGTAAGGCCTCTGGTGCACTGGCTTAGATCTTGGTTTCAGTGGGATCTTCATTTAGCCTAAGTCTCCTTCTATTCCCTTCATCTTTGAAACTTTTGTTAGGAATAGGTCTCAGTATTCTCGCAGTAAGTTTTCAATCTTCTCAACTGTCTCATCACTCCAATAATCTCCTATCTGCACAAACTTTGGATTCTCTATCATCCCAATGTTTACCTTTTGCATCTTTATAGGATGTGCATATGCAACAGATTCAATATATGGCCCTTCTACTACACGTTCTCCTTCTATCTCAAGTACTTGTATGTTTCTAGGATCCTCTTCATCCTGCTCCTCCATTGTAGTGTTCCAATAGCTCATGTATAGTCATCTTGGGTCTGTGCGCACTACATACTCGTACCACCTCCATCATCCCTTCTTCCAAGAAGATATTCATTTAGATAGCTTATAGAGCTTCATCTATTGATGGAGATTCATTTTCAAATGTGAATGTGATTTTGAACCTCTGGATCAGTTCTTCCCATCCTGATGTATCCTTCACATTTCCAATTCCAAATACCAGTTCTTCATAATTATTTTTAGTGTGTGACTAAATCTATACATCCATTTAGTTTCCAGTACTGAACTCTCTCCTATGTACTTCTACGCAATTGTTTCTTCCCAGAGCCAAACCTTATCTGCATTAGTCTGTTGCAATGTGATCAATATTTCATTTCCTCTCTGTGTGCATCTCACCATCTATTTGGAGTCTCATTTAAGACAACATATAGTGCTAACATCCTTTGTTGTCCGGGTACCTTCAATTCAAATTCCTTTATAAATATTCTTATATCAGTTAATCCATCATACCTGAGTGGATTACACATCTTTGTTCCAATCCAACGCAAGGATCGGGTTATGGATGCACATTGTTTATTTGATACCTCATGCATCCTATGTTGCCAATGCTATAGACCTGCTTCTGAATATGATGTTCACAGACTGATGCTTCTCCAGCTTATTGAACCATCCACTATCGGGTTGACATAATCCTCCATCTGTGCAGTCATGTTATATAAAATGTCAATGGAATTCCCTCTTGTTGGCTCTATGTATATTTTTCCTTCTGATGGGTCCAAGGGTGTTGTAACTTTCAAATATCCAACCTCAAATAGCATCTCCCTCCTCTTCAAGTTGATGATCACGTGGTTATCAAAATCCCATTCCAGTCCCATCAGTGTTGGATATGGTTGAATTTCATTCATGATCTCAATAACTTTAAAGTTTCTCGCGTTGCGCACCCCATCTATGTTCACGTGTACTCCTGTTAAACAACCAATTGGGACTATTTTGTGCTAATTTTTGAGCCTTAACTGAACATGAGACCATACTAACTTGGGTTTTCCCATCAACTCCCATGTATGCTTAGGTAAATCATTCACGTCAGATCCCAAGTCCAATATAGGATTGTCCACATCATACTCCCTAATCTGCACACTGAATCTGAATTATCAATTAGTTCTCTTCCTGCATAGTACTTGATTTACCATCCTTTGGGTGATAGGAGTATCCCTTCCTCTTGTACAACCATCAATAATGTCATATAATGTACTTAGTGAAGTTTCATCTTTCATTATCTCTACACAACTCCTCAATAATTTTGTTAGCGTGCTTACCTTTTTAGTCAATGTCTTTGGCACATTGTGATCTTCTACACGAGGCGCAAATGATGTTGATGCGTTCCAATCTTGTCCAATTACTTTTTTTCTCTTTTTTTGACATGTATCCCTTTCCTGTTGAGGATCAAAGGTTGGCATAGGCCCTACTGAATTCCTTACCCATTTCTCAATTTACTTTCCTCTAATTGTCATATCAACCCCTATTCTAACTCCTTCGTGCGTAACCAATACTATTCTTGGTCCTTCATTGTGTCTTTCGACTAATATCTTCTGCACATTTTGATTTGGATTCAGATTCTCGTTTCCTTTGGCCTACCATTTCTTAATTAGTTGAGAACAATCTTCTATCACATGATCCAATGATCTGCAGTATGTGCACATTGTACATGGATTTTGACAGTTTGATTCCAAGTGTTCAGGTTGATTACAATTATAACATATAATCGGTCATCTTCCCCCTCTACCAAAATTCCCTCTACCTTGGTGTCTGCCAAATTTTCCTTTGTTCCCTTGATTGAAACCTATTTTATTATTATATTGCAGACCCCTCACTTTTTCTACAACATTCTCTTCGTGGATCATGCACATATTTGTTGTGCGCTCCCTCATTAAGTCGAACGTGTGACAATCCTTTTCCTCATGTCACACTGATTTGTAAAATTTGCAGAACAAGTTCCTTGGGGTACCCTGATATTTATGTAGGAATGGACACTTCATTGAGTGATGGCCCCATTTGTTCCATATCTCACAATATCCTCCTCTCGATAATGGATTTGGTGCTCCTGTCGCCAAATACTGCGCGAATGTTGGGCATTCAACCTTGTGATATAATTCAGTCCTACATTTTTTACACCAAACGTGCTCATGTTTATCATTTTCCTTTGTCAGTTCTGTTGGTTGAATTTTCAATATAGCCAACTGCGTCTAAACTTGCGTTATTCCTCCACTGTCTCCCACCGGGGATGATTCCAATTTCATTTCAATTTCCAGCACCTTGGGTTGCGACGCAACCTTTTGTTGAATCAATTTCCAGTGGTAGAAGACCTGTAATAAACCATTTGTAATATTGTTGATCTCGGATCTAAAAATCCAGTCTACCAATGACATTCTTAAATGTCTGATCGAATTCCCATACCGACTCTATTTGTACATGTTTAGTCTCCTTCAATTCTATGATGTACTGCGACTCTGACTTTATCTTCTTGAACTCTTTCAGTAGTGCTTGCCTTATTTTTGCCAAAGTCCTAGCATGTTTTGCAAGTGTGATACTCTGCAACTTCATATACCATACTATCACACAACCTCTAAATGTTGTCACTAACTACACAAACTTCACAACCTCATCCTGTACATTCTTAGTGGCTCAAATTGTTTTGCAAACAAATATATGTCTTTCTAGATCTCTTGACCCCACTCCCTAGAACTCAATAACTCTAAGAGTATTATCTACCCCTACCATATTTCCTTTTGTAGTCCCTCCTCTTGGTGATGTTGTTCTGACTATGACTTTGCGCACTACTTCCCCTACTCTGAGTGATACTGCTCTGTGCTCCCTGGCTAACTACAATTGCTTTTGACAAGTCTTCAATTGTTATTTCTGATTGTGGTTATACACATGGGGTCATGGATTTGACACAGAATCCCGTCTGAGTAGGAATTACCGACTCTTCTATTACTAGACTAGACTGAAACCCCTCTTCTTCTCCTCCTATATATGAAATCTCCATGATTCAGACTAGTGCACAAGGTTCTCTCCCCGCGTGCTCATTGCATGGATCTCATTTCTTAGCCCCAATCTTTTGGCTCTTGTACCTCCTTCCTCTATGCATCTCTCCAAACTCGTATTCTTCCTCTAGTATACTGTCTTCTTGCATCCTCAATCTATCCCTTCATTTTTCATCACTTCCTTCATTCTCTCGGATGATCCTCTTGTCATCCCCCAGTTCCCCTATGTGCGCAAGCCCCTTAGCAGTTAGATTCCATGATAATCACTTTCTTTTCACACAATAACATCTTTATCCATGTACCTAATGATTTCAAGAACCTCTTGCGCAGACCTTTGAAAAAGACCATTTCTGTGACACTGTATGATTGAATACAATCCATTGCAAATTATGTAACATAACTTCCTAGTATGCTATCCAACGAAAAATCAACTTCTCGAGTAGTTGGGTTACTTACATAATTCAACTATCTTACCAATTCAAGAGTCCAATTCCTCAATGTTGTATCCCTGAACCTTTCATTTTTCTCCATTAATATTTCTAGCCACTCAGTCAGAATAATTGGAAATTCGCCAAAGAAAATTTCATGCAGATATGTGTACACATACCTTTCCATCCATTTCTTGTCACTCATTTGAGGATTCCTGTTCTCTTGTCGTGAAAAATCCCATTCCTTTCTTTCCAACCATTCTGATATCTCTTTCTTAGTTAGTCTCCAAAACATCCCTTTAATCACAAATTCCCTGTCCCGACAAGGGAACCATTTGTTGGCGTTGTGCACGGTTTGTAAGACCCTAGGTTTGATTTATCTATGATCAACAAAACCCACCAGACACAGGCCTTTTTGGCATCACCTGCTTGTGTAGATGAATTCTCATCCGAGGTATCTATTGGGACTGCGAGAACCAGGCTTCTTTGAAGTTCTGTAGTATCGAGGGAATGGGAGGTGGCCATTTGGTTCATTCTTATTTATAGTTTTTGTGCACAAGATTCTGTCCTTGTTCCTTATTACCTACTTAGTGATTTGGATTCACATTATCGTGCTATTCCAGATTCATATATACTTCATTTTTGTAACAATCATGAACATTGCACCATATTTAACCATAAGACAAATCTATTCTACGATGCATTCAAACAAAATTCATAAGCAAACGTAGAAAATACAGACAACACAAGATTCAATATCATCTCTTTAGCATTCTTTTATTAATTCTTCTCATCAACAAACTATTACATTTAATAACTATAGAACCTAATCATATGGATGAACCCTTCATTACATCTCATAGATTGGAACTCAACAATGGAACCCCTAATCACCCAAACCGTTACATATTTATACATAGAATTAGGGCTTAAAACCCTAATCTGTTCATCCCAAAAATACCCTATTACAATGCATGGCCAGTTCAATTAATTGACTGTTTGGCTGCTTTCTTCTACTTCCAATTTGCATGCTACTTTTTTGTTGTTCTTCTATTTTTGGAGTGTCAGGTTCTCATCCTTCTCTCATGTTTTATTCTCTCTCTTTCTTCTCTTTCTTTATCCTTTTTTGACTTTATTCTTCTATTTGTTTTATTCCCCTATCTGTGTGATGTCTTGCTTCTGTGCACTTTCCTCCTTCTGTGCACCGTCCTCCTGGATGCACCTTAGCTACGCGCTCCCTAGATTTCCTTCTTCTTCCACTCACTTTTCCTATACTTAGGATTTTTCCCAAAAACTATATCAAAACTGCAAAATTGTTTCCAAAGATGCCTATCCAACATAGACTATCCATCAAGGAGCTCTTTTAGAAAATCCTAGGAGGAATCCATCTCTTGTTGAATTTCTAGCATTGGGGGTGATAGTCCTTCAAATCCAAACCCAATAGACTAGAAATCCATCCAGGTCAATCTTAAGCTTGTGGGGTCATAATCTCTCAAACTAAGATAAATCTTAGGGTAAAAAGGTAAAGGTAAAAAATCTCTCAACTTCTTCAACCAATTAAAGCTCAAATTTTTTTAATCATCTTTTATTACAAAAATACAAAGAAAATCATACCCTAGCTTTGCATTTTAGTTTTATCTTTTATAAACTAATAGATCTTGGGGTTTTTGTTAATAGAGAACTTCCTTACCCAAAGATACATATTCCCTTGAGTTTTATGCTTTATTGAATATATTTTACAAGGTTTTTCTTGATAAATAGTGTGCATATTTGTGCTATTACAACCAAGAAAACTTTCAATTCTATACTCATGTGGACAAATAAAAGGGTGTGTATCGTAAGTATTTATTTCCTAAACCCTTATATATTCATTCTGGATCCGATTTAGATGTTTATCTTCATTTTTTGTTCAATATAGAGTAAAATTATAGGCCAACAAACAATTTTATTGGTTGTAGTAAATTTTGGATTTTGACCCTATGGAGAATTGAACCCCAATTCTACAAAAGTAATTTCCAGCCATCTGGAAATTAATTTTGTAGCATATTTGAAGGCTCTAGGGAACACAATTCACTTTTACTTTGCTTTTGTACCCTCTAAACCCATAGATCTATCGATCTAGTGTATTTCTACACTTGTGGGAGGCCTTAAAGGGCCATTATCTTGTTGGTTTTATGCATATTATATTGTTTTTACAGGTCTAATATAACAAAAAAACAAGGAAACATTTCATTCACAACCACTTTTTACAAGGTATTCAAATTTCAAATCGTCCGGAAAGTGGTAAGAATATTCACCCCTCTCTTGTCCTTTATTTGCTCATTATTTTAAGGATTGAGGGTAATTTAGCTTGTTGTTTGGTCACTTTATTTTCTACGTTATTTTTTTATTTCATCCAAAGAAATTAACTCCTACCTTCACCTAGTGTACTCTGTTTAGGAACTGGTCTTAATACTCTTTGTGGTGAAGTGATAATTTGTGGGAAGCCTCCCAGAGTCTCTTAGCGTAGGATTTTGTCTCAAACAGGGAATGATAGGTGTTGTGGTGACATTGAGAACCTATCCCCTGTGTTGCTACCATAAAATTTTGAAGACCTTGTAGGAATTCTAGTTTGGATGGTACCAAACCCTTTTCCCATTGGATGTGATTCCTCGTTTCTTGTCAAACTCTTGATCTATAATAGATTATCCTTTAAAATAATCCAATACACACACACACACACACACACACACATATACAACATCATCATCATGAATTGAAGATAATCATAACAAGTAAGTAAATCATGGAAATACATCTTGCATTCCATCATTGAAGCAATATAAGTAATGAGTTGTTCATCATGTATCATCAAAAGAATAATCATTAAGTAATCATACATGCCTCAAGGCTCAAAGAAAATAAACATCAACAAAAGAATCAATAAAGGGATAATGATTACAAAACATTATCTCCTAACAACCATCATACATAAGCATAATTTTTTCCAATTTTGTAACTCTAAAAACCTTTGCAAAAACCCCTGCTAGAAGATGTTTTCCTTATAGTGTCTCTTCCTTTCTATCACAATCAAATATACAATTAGAGGAACATAATTGTTACAATGCACTAAAGTCAACCCCTCAATTCAAAACTCCAAGTCTTCGACTCATGCCTGCTAGAATTTAACTCATACATCTACACCCTTGGCATGCTCTTCCCTTTCTATAACTCACACACTTCTCTCCATCCTCTCCTCTAATTCTAAATCCAATGCATCAATTTTTCTTCATGGTATTTCTCTTCTAGTAATCATGTTATCACTGTCACTTTTTCCTGAACTCCCAAGCAGTTAATTCATACATCTTCATTCATTTCTAACACTCAACATAGTAATAGCCCCTCTTCTCCTCAACACCCTTTCCCCTTCTACCCAAATATATTCTCCTTCTTGATTTCCTCACCTATTACCTACCCTTCCTCATTTTCATACACCCCA
>SNQJ01S0022415.1:36569-54590 GCA_010110895.2 Picea sitchensis | reverse complement strand
TTAAAAAATAGGTTTGCATGAGAAGTGGGACCCTCGGTATGTGTAATTCACCTTACCTAAACAAGAATAGATTCATCTCTAAAAAATTGGATCTAAAACAAGTTAATCATCTTGGTATGTATTCTTTTATGTGTGCATCTCTCCAAATGATATCTAAACTATGTTTATTTCACTTTTTGTTTTAAAGGTAATCTAGCCAGGGGGGGCTATTAGTCAAAGTCATTATGAAAACTCTTGGCCACTATCCTATAATCATATTAGAGTCACATACATCCATTTCTCCTAACTTTGATTGAAAACATATTGGATAAGACTTAACTTCAGGGAATGCTTGATCGAGTGAGGAGTATCATCAATTGTGAAATTTCGAAGATCATTGTTGCATGAGGACATGCAATGACTTAAGCATGGAGGAATGTTGAGTCTCCATTTTGACACTTATAATTCCCTATATTACCTTCTATATGAACCTATTTTACATATTCCATGTGTATCTAATTGACTGTTTTCTCCATAATACACCCGATGACCTTGTTCACGTGCATAGGAGGTAACTTATGATTAAAGCATGATTTGTTTAGTTTTATTGAGTTAATTCGATTAAATGTTTGATTATGTATGATCCTAATCACTTTGACTCTTGACCAACATGATTTGGCACCTAGTCTATTCCAGTACCAAGGTTCCACCTATTCCGACACCAGCCTGTGCTAATCCGATACTAGAAATATTTCAAAATTTTGGAAAGCTTCTAGAGGAAAATCGGGCACATGGGTTTTTTCCAGAATGACATTTTCATGAGAAAATATGAGTCATAATTAGCCCAACTTGCATGTGTGGACCTCCAGGTCAGGGGGGATGATTCTGCCAAAATTAGCAAAAAAACTCAAACTGCCAACTTGTGCCTCGATTTTCGTGCATATGTTATTAGATCTTGAAATTCTAAAACATGGGTTTTGTCCAGGATATGATAAATTGAGTAAAACACAATCAAGTTTTCAAAATTAGATTTGGTTTGGGAGATATGGGTGGGGGACTAACTCGAATCTGCCCAAATTGTTAAAAAAACACAGATTTTTTGGATTTATCCTAAAATTGTAAAAAATGTTTTCTTAGTTTGGGGATTCGGTTTCATCCATTCATCCATGGATTTTATGTATAAATAAGACCTCATAGGTCTGAGTAGAGAGGAATTATCATGATGTAATAATGGTTCTTAAAGGAGAATTGTTATGATGTAGAATGGATTCATGAGAAGACTCTTTTTGTAAACCTACTTGTTGGAGATTAATGCAAGATTGAATTCGCTGATTTTGTCTCTCTTAAAAGTTAACATCTGGTGATCTAAAAGCTTCCATGTTGGCATCGACAAGGGCCACCGATTCAGCTTGGTAAGCTTATTGTAAATTGTTAGTGTAGATTTTCATTCCATATATTTGTTATTTTGATTTCATGATATTTTGTTTGATTTCACTATTCGAATTTGTTGCAAAGTGTGGTAATGCAAGAACAGTTGGATCTCCATATTTCACCATACATGAGATTTAATGTAGCATCCCACTTGTTAGTTTAGTTTCTCCAGGAGATAGATCTTAAGTTCATCTTTTCATTTCATGAGCCTCTAATGAACAAATTTGTCACCTAAGAAAGAACATTTTGATTCACTGTTTGCTTGAGAAGTTTTGTTATCAGTTTTCTCTCATAAGTTTAGAGTGGTATTGTTGAAATGTGCTCAGATTTGTTTGCTAGTTTTTGTTAAGAGTAGAAGCTACAGATAACTAATTCAAAGTCCATATTTCCACTTCATGAGCTTGTAAATGGACAAGGCATTATCTGAACAAAATCTTTTGAGTGCATGATTGCAAGTTTTTCTTTCTAATTTATGAATTGTGTGAAGAGTGTTATCTTTGAAGTGTGAAAACAGAGTATTGGTTTTTATATGGTTTTCTTGATTGAACTATACTCATCAGACATAGGAACCTATCTGTTATCGACACATATAGTGCATCAACTCTTTTGATTACGAATCTCGGTTGATAATTTATGTTTGGTAATATATTATGCAAATAATTGCACCAACAAATATCACTGTGTCCTTGTTGTTGTTGTTGTTGTCGTTGCGGTTGTGGCTGCCGCTGTGGTGGTTGTTGTTGTTGTGATGGTTATTGTTTCTCTTCTTTAGATCCTTCATCAAGAAGTCTATGTCATTCCTCATGACTGTTGTCGTCATGATTTCCTGCTTCCTGCTCATGGAAAAGTACATCTCTACTTGCAAATACTTTATGAGTAGAAGGATCAAATATCTTGTATGCTTTGAATTCATAACAATACTCTATGAAAATACATTTAATTGCTTTAGCATCCAATTTCTTCCTATTCTCCTTTGGAATATGATAAAAAGCCCTACACCCAAATACTTTCAAATTATGAACTGCAGTTTTGGAACCATACAAGGCTTCGAAATGAGTAACATTATCAAGACACCTTGTTGTACTTCTATTCCTTAAATAAACTGCAGTATTTATGGCTTTAGCCCAAAATGCATTTGAGAGATTCTTACTTTTCATCATACTGCGTGCACACTCTACCAGAGTTTTGTTTTTCCTTTCAACGACTCCATTCTGCTATGGAGTGTGAGGTACTGTAAACTATTGTACTATTCCATGATCTTTGCAATATTTTATGAAGTCCCATGATTTATTCTCTCCCCCTTGATCTGAACAGAGAATTTTGATGGATTTTCCTGTCTTCTTTTCCACCATGGTTCTTAATACATTAAAGTACTCGAAAACATCACTTTTTCTTCTAAGGAAAAAAACCCATGTGTATCTCCTGCAATCGTCAATAAATAACAAAAAGTAAAATGCACCTCCTAAAGACGTAGTCTGCATAGGCCCACAAACATCAGTATGCACAATATCTAACACATCTCTCTTTTTCCTATCAGGATTAGAGGGAAATTCATCTCTGTGCATCTTTCCTAATGCACATCCATCACAAGCAACATTCTCATTATTTAACATGGGAAGTCCTTCAACCATATCCTTTTTCTGTAATAACAATAAATCAGGATGATTGATGTGGCCATACCTTTGATGCCAAAGAATCTATGTTGGTATAGTTGCAGAAGTTAGTGCGTGATGTGCTTTGCTGGTAACATCATGTTTGTAAAGGCCTCCTGCTCTGACTCTTGTTTCAACAGTTTTGAATTGGTCCAACAGATCCTTCAATATGCAATAATTCTTGAAGAATTCAACCTTCAAGTTCTGATCTGTAATGGTGGACACAGAGATCAATTTTTTCTTTATCCCTGGTACATACACAACATTCCGAATGTGACGAATAGTACCATTCGACAATGTCACGGGAATGTCTCTGTATCCCTTGATATGATGAGCACGATTATCTCCAAGATATATGCTGGCACCATTCTGTGTTTCTTTAAAATTAGCATACTAGTTCTTATTACAAGTCATACGTACTGATGCTCCGAAATCCACAAACTAGGCATCAATATCATCTGTTTCAGCAGATAAAGCAATGTTAGACACAAATAGCCTAAGACCCCGAGAATCAAAATTCAGGGGTTCATCAATATCATCACTAGCAATAAACAATATGAGATCATGATTTAAAGATTTTTCTGCATAATGACCTGAATGTGTTTTAAGTTTATTCCTAGCTTCCTCACTCTTCTTCTTATGACAATGTTTAACAATATGTCTAGGTCGACCACAATAAAAACAACTCTTTGACTCATTCTTGTCAGATTGCATACCTTGATTCGGCCTTGGATATTGTCTTCTCTGCGATGAATTGCCTCTCTGCCATGAACTACCTCCTCTGCCTCTTTCTCCTGATCTCCCTCTCGTAGATCTCTTATTTGACCACAGTGCCAAATATTTATTCTGGGGATTTAGATTCCCGCACCTCTCTTCCTCTTGCAGAAAAATACCTGTCAGTTCTTCAAAAGTAGGAGGTTTCTCCCTTGCTGCGAGCCCTGTTATGAAAATCTGATAATCTTCTAGCATACTATTTAAGGTAATAGTGACAAGATCAGTGATGGAAACTGTTTCTCCTATATTTCCTAGCTTGTCTTTCACCTCTTTAATGCGACCTTAAAATGAACTAACAGATTCATTTCCATCCATCTTAATGCCTAGAAATTTAGTTTTTAGAAACAAAATGCAATTTGTGTTGCTAGTTTCATACAAGGCTTGAAGCGCTATCCACATTTCAGCAGAAGTATTAGCTTCTCTAATATGTGGAATTATGATATCTTTAACAAACATATGCAACAATACCTTGGCCTTGTTTTCGTGCTTCTCCCAATCTTGGATCTGTGCTCCAGTCACAACAGGTTTCTCTTCAGTTCCCTTTGCAATGGTCCAGACACCATAGCCTTCCATCATGGTCTGCATCTTGAATTTCCAGTTAATGAAAATTGAGCCATCTAATTTGTTGGCTTTGTTGAGGTAGGTCTTTGCCAACGGATTCACCATCTCTGCAAGTGTCTACTTGTTCAATTAGACAATGGATCCTTGTATCACCAAAGGTGAATCATCAAGAATATGCAAATAACCTTAGCACACCCTTCCTCTCTGGGTGCCTGTGTTGGATTTATGAATGCCCAAATCACCAAACTTTTGTTTTCATAAAAAAAATGTTCACACAATAAATCTCACAAATGATATCCACTTGAATAAACTTTAATATCCACCTTATAAAGTTTATGCTTAAACAAAAATATTCATTTGAATAAAAAAACACTTTTAATAAACTTTATATACTTCAAAAAATCCACTTTTAATAAACTTTAGACCTCACTCAATAACGTTTATACCACTTTAACAAAAACGTTTATACCTTACTCACAAATAATCAAACACATGCAAATCATGGCTTCCCACAAGCTCACGGATTTGCTCATGACTCTCCCTATGGATCACGTCCCTTCTCCTTACATATGAAACACAAAATCATGCAAATCGTGGCTTCCCAAAAATAATGAAAATCAGAACTGTATTTACCTCTTCCACGCAATTTCAACCAGATGGATTTGCTCATGCCCCTCCTCGCAAGCTCGCGATTCAAACTAGCGATTCAGAAGGCAATAGTGATTGCAAGTTTGTCCTGGGAGGAGGTTGATGCTTACGCTTCCCATTTTCTCACACAACAAAAACTCACGATCCAATGGGGATTATCGCGAACCTTCTCCAACTCGAACCCATGTGGCCTACGCAAACACACAGGTTTCCGCACCTCACATAGCCATTAAAGTGCAGGGAGTCTGCACCTCATGAGGCACTTGGGTGTGGGAATATTTAAAGATTTTTTCACTGCAATACACAGTTGGAGTGCGGAAATTTGAGTTTTTCAAACACGCATAAAGTTTGAGTAGTAAGTCGTCGCACCCTTCCAGAGGAGGGCCCTGCGGACTTATAGAAATTAACACACCTCTCTTTTGCGGCTCCTCACTTCTGTGGCTCTGATACCAACTTAGAATTAGGCGAAACAACACACAGGTGAGACTCCACTCACATTCTATATTATTGAATGAGGACTGATTACATCATTATATAGGAAACTAATCTACTTAGTCGGTTACATCAAACCACAAAAAACTAGAATCTACATTATGTGAAGTAGAGTTCAACTAAGCTACTGACTCTTGACTAATAGATTTCTTCTATGTAACTATCTCTTGCAAATGACTCTTGCTCCATTATTTCCAAGTGTCTCTTCTTCAGGATGTGCCTATGTTGGGAACCCACACTTGAGTGTCAACGTCCACCTCCTCATCTAGGACAAAGTTCCTCTACAAACAAAACTCAACCTCTTCCAAGTCGATTTCATATTTGATTTCCAGGGGCATATTAGCATGATAAAATGTAGCAGATTCATATGTGATTAAATATGCTTGTAGGGAAAGGAGTCAACCACAATGTTTATATCCTCAAGCCATGGGGAATTATAAAGAAAGGAATGAGCATAGAACAGAAAGTGTGAACTAGGGGAAGCTCTAGGAGGAGAAGGAATGTGCTAGAGCAGGAAAACACTAGAGAAAAAAAGCACCAGAGCTAAGAGGACACAGAGAACATGAGGCAAAGGAGAATTTGGACGAGAAGAAAAGTGCCATGGAGGAGGCTTGTATTTCTCGCAAAGGAAAACTGAACCATCATTTCTCAACCAAGCATGGATCATTCATTTCCGAAGCGGGGAATAGAAACAACCAAAATTGCCACAGTACAGAGGAAACAACCAAAATTTCCACAGTAATGAGTTGAATCCCATATCGATCACACTTGCTACCATAATCTTCTACATGCTACGATCGGTCTTCTTGCTTGGAAGGAGGGAAATGTTAATCACCATCATGATCTTGTCCCTGTCACCCCATTCGGGGCCAATTTTATCTCTTTATCTAAATTTAATTCGACAATTAATTAATTAGTTATCTTAAGTATTTATTCTATTTTTAACATTATTATAGCCAATTAATTTATCAATATTAAACTCCAGTCTAATTTAATATTTATTTATTAGATATTTCAACAAATCTCTATTTTAGTAAATTACGCTAATTTGTTTAATTGACTAAGTGTCATTTATAAATATATTATTATTATTATTATTATTTCTAACAGCTACCTTTCTTGTATTCTTTTTAAAAAAACCAATGGTTCACCCTTCTCTATCTTCGAAAAGCTCAGTTGGATACCTTGAGGATGGGTGAAGTGTCCACTTGAAATGTTGGGAATGTTTAAAAAACAAGACATAGTTTATTCCAAATTTGTTTCTACAATTAATACTATAGTGTACTATCAAGCCTTGTCCTCAATAGGGGAAGCAAAGGTGGGTAGGGCGTTCATTGATCCCAAAATAAATGTAGAAAATAATTTCAATTGGTGTTTAGGTAACCCCACAAACAATGAGGTAGAGGCTTTGCCAGTGTTCCAAGGCCTGCAAATGTTGAAATCATGTTGGATTAAGAAAGCAACAATGGTTGGTGACTCTTCTATCATCATCCAGTTTCTTCTTAGACTTTCCACCCCTCTAAATCCTAGTCTTGATGAGTTTTCCAAAGAACTTTGGAACTAGAAAATATTTTTGAGAACCTCGCCTTTTATCAAAATTTGTATCCTTATAATGTTGACTTAGATCGTCTTACAAACTTGGGTGTGAAGTTGGGGAAGGATTTATTCAAACAAATGGGGGGGAGGGGGAGTGCACCATCTCATATGCCCCTTACTTGATATTACTATGAATTGAATTAGTAATAGTGGCAGAGTCCAAGTGGATTAACATGCATGGGTGAGAGGATGGGAATTTATGCCTCATTTGCCCACATTCCAATGTTCTTTTCAATGGTAGTTTGGCATATGTGGAAGATAGCATGGGAGTTTTGATTGTTGTGTGGGATTATTATCATGTTATGGGTTGTTATCTCCTTGCTCCTAGTTTATCCTCTCTACGTATAAGTGTTATAGAAAGATTTGCCTCACCCTAGGAAAACTTGCATAGAGGGCCTTTTTCCATTTCCCTATGCATACTTGAAGTCCCTTTTTGCAAATCCCAGAGCTAAAAACATGATTTTTCCACATATACGCACCCTTCCTATATTACAACATATGTATATGTGAGTTGCACCACTACAACCCACGTACATAGGGATTTGTGCCCAAAATTAAAAAATGGTGTTGGGTTTTCATGTCACGTCACGAGATCTATGATCCTTTCCTTCCATATGCTAGAAACATTCCAACTCGGCCCTTCATTTCCACTTGAAGGCTACAAATGGGCCAAATCCAAGCTATGGAAAAAAGGAGAAGAATTCAACTTTGAGAAGTTACTCTGGATAAATTATTCACTTCATATTGAGTCTGCATCCCTTTATGCTTTTAAGTCTGAACACATTGTTCAACCCCCAAGTTCTTCCCTACATGATTGAGAACCTCATTGTCTCTCTTATATGAGCTTGTCTTTAGTGGAGGATTGAAGTGGTGGAGGCCCGACTAGAAGGAACTTAGTTTCTCGGTTCCAAACCGTGCCGACACAGAAGCCTGTAACTCATTCACTTCTGTTGATTACATCTTAATAGAAATACTCTTTTCTTGTCCAATTAATATCTTGCGAATCTTTGAAGTGTTATTCCATGGGCGTATTTGTTATGAATATTTATGGATTATGCTATTGAATGTGCTAATATTATATATTATCACCATATTCTTCTGTTTCTTGGTTGTTGAGGACTAGTTGCAGGTATATTGCTTTGGGTCAAGTGCTCAATAGTGGACTTCATCAAACGTCTAGACGAGGTAGGCCTTTTATCTTGTCTTTCTAGCATATTGGTTTATATAACATACTTGATATTAGAGTTGATTTATGAAGACATTTCCATCTTTTGTGGTTTACCCCTAGCCATAGAGAGATTTTCCTCGTAACAGAATTGGCAACCATACTGGGGATAAAATCTTCTTTTTCAGGGTTTGGAGTGTTTTTCTCCTTAGATTGCTCTCGTTTATATTGAGTTTCTTGTTGTATGTTTGCTTGACAACCTTTATTCACTATGAGTCTAAGTTTCTTATCCTTCTCCTTATCCTGGTTGTGTTTTGACACATATACGCGGGTTTTTGCCTGACAGTCGTGTACATACATGTGTTGTCCTTCTGCAATATGTGTACATACACACTTTTCCCTTGAACAATCATGTACATCACCCTTTGTTGTTGGGTTGCTGGGTTTGATGGTTGTTGGGTATTTTTTGATGATTGTTGAGTATTCTTGGGTCTCTGTTGTGACTGTTAAGTGTCCGTGGAATGATAGGAAACCTGTATTTGGTTGAATTTTTTGGGCGGTGCCTTTCTCATCATCTTTTTGATTTGATTGTCCTCGCATCTTGGGCTGGGTGTTTTTCTCCTTGATATCTTACTTGGGTTGTCTCTGTCTACACACAGTAGAGTATTTATATCAAGTTTTTGTTCAATCCTTGCATTTTCATTCTCTTATATTGAAAATACAAAAAAATTAGGAATTTTACATTGATTGACATTTTGATCTTTCGAGTCTTTATCGTTAATCTTAGTGCATGTAAAGGAAGGTTGCATTTTTATTTAGAATTGCATAACTAAATTGAGAATTGCATTTTTAAAATCATATCATTTATTGGAAATTGAAGTTATGACTTTGCATTGTATTTATATTCATTTATTTTACTTGTTGAGTCATAGCATCACTAGTTTCGCGACTGCACCTTTTGAGTAAAGCAAGGCCACTAAAAGTAACCATAATTTAAAATTGATTAGTAACGATTTTATCTTTCTAAGGTACACAAACTAGCTTAGGATTTAGAGCCTTGGAATAGGATTTTGTGAGTAAACTTATCCAAGGCCATTAAATCAACATATGTGTATGACTAAGGGAGTGGTGAAATCCATTGTATAATCGGTAATATTAGGAGGCTTCACTTACATCAGAGTTAAGAACGAGGTCCTGTGAGGTTGGTTGAAGGGATATCCCCCCAATACCTTCTTAGCATCAGACATATTTCTAGGGATCTATTCGTATATGGGGATCTTGCTAGTGCCCTTACCTCTGTGAGAGGTAGTGCTTTCAAGGTTTCGGGCTTTGTTACCCTGCCCATACGTTGGATCTGACTTACGACTGTTCGCCTGTGAATCAGTTATACCATGGTTGCTTAGTTGCTTGACTTAGGTACCACATAGGTTACTTGCAGGGGTTATTATGTAGGTATCCTGGGTCAGATAAGGGTCCGAAAACACACAACCTTTATGGAGGATTACCTCTTCGGGGGGATCTGACCGATTGGTTGTTAAGCCCACGAGGGCCCTTATAACTAATTCTGTTACCTCCGATATTTAGCAGAGCAGTCTCAGGACCCTTTTGGGTGAGGCATACCTACTTTAGAGAGGGAGGTCCCTTTCAGCCACTTTATCATGTTTGTGTGCATATTGGCCTTTTGATTATTTTTCAGTGTGCTCTTTTATTATTAGTAGACCTTTGATATTTTATACCGTTCCTTGGGTTGTCATTATCATGGATAACAGAGTTCTTGTGGCTCCCTCCTTTACTACTACCCATGACCTTCCCTCATTTCATGGGGACGAGTCCATCTGCTTTTCATAATGGTATGCAGAATTATGACACTCATTCCATGCCTTGGGTCTCAAATCATTTTCCTATTGATATGCCAAACATTCCTTCACCCTTTCCATCCTCTCCCTGGCCCACTTATATGAATCCTAGTTTTGGATCTGGGGGCACCATGGCCCCACCGCCTACATCTTCATTTGATAGGAGTCATGTCCCTCAACCAACTCTCACTGTGGGGGGTTGGAATCTCCCCTCTTACGGATTCATTCCTCGCCATGCTTTTTCAGGAGAAAGTACTCAAATGGGTGGTTATTCTACTTATCACACCCCATTTGTGTATCCTTCGTCTGCCATGCTAGTTCCTATGAACACTTTTCCCATGGTGGGTTCGCATATGTCCTCTGGTATTTCATACAAAGAGAACTAGTTTTATGGTACATACCCTCTTCACGGAACCCCTTCACATGGGGGAAACATATATCCTCACTTGAAAAATCTTTATCATACTTTTGTCTCTTCGTAGACATCTTCTTCGGTGATGATGCCCATACAAACCTCTATGGAGGATACTACATTTTCGGACAGGGACAGAGTGTAAACCAAGATCCTTCCTGGCCTGCAAGGTCTCAAAACCAGTCTCTCATGGGACCTTGGTCTCAAATACCACAACTCACCACCACCGCTAGTCCAGTCATTACCAGTCATACTAGATCTCCATCACTAACCACTGCTAGTCATGTTGGAGATTGGTCAACAACCTCTGCAAGTCATGTTGAATACCAACAATCACCCGCTGCTATTCATGCTAGGGGAATCACTCTAGTCGCCATGAGTCATATCGACATCACATCTCCAACCTCTATACATAATGTGGGAGATGAACCTCCAACCTCTGCCAGTCATGCTGAGATCATGTCACCAACCATTGTAAATGACATTGGGGGCATTCATATGATTGAGAAGCCTAGACATGTCAGATGTAAGCCCAAGTTCCTTTGTAGGACTTGCGAAGGAGATCACCTTACTCATTTGTGTCCTGCTACTGCTGGGATACTGGAAGCATGGTTCTCACCTGGGGGGCCTTAGGGTTCTGAGTCGTCTGTGTTTTCCCCACACTTTGTTTCTCCTTTGATCGACAAAATAGTCATTCTGATGCAATCATCACCTGTCCACACTCCCATTTTTTAGGGTGATGCATCTCCTAGCTTTGTTTCCACGCATCCTATTCAACCAACGGTTGAAGAAGTGGTTGTACCGATGCAATCTCCGATCAATCCAACTCTTCTTATGGAGGGTGATGTGTCCTTCAACCATGTAATTAGCATTTCTAGTATTGCACTTTCTAAACAAGAGAGAGTTTTACTCTTCCCGAGTACTCTCCCTCCAAGTCCTGGAGAGGTTCCCTTTGATTGGGATGGTCTTGTGGGGTATCCAATGCATCCCCCTATGTCCTTTCAAGTAAGAGACGTTATTCGATATATCATGGAGAAGGTAACCTTCTCTAGCACTTTATCCTCCTCTACTTGGAGAACTTTGAGTTTTCCCAAGTTTGTGTTAGCTATTCGTAAGACATTGACCTTTCACAGAAACCATGTGTGCAAGAGCCTTGGCCTCCCCCATGACATGCCTCCTAGAAACCTCTCAATGAGTTTGATTTAATCTCTTTTCCGACTCGTCTAAAAAGAGAAAATATTGTCGAGTGAATTTTCCTCTTTCACACTTGTTAATTGGATTTGAAAGATTGCGAGTCTTAATTAATCTCTTTTCCGACTTGTTTTCAAAAAGCGCAAATGTTTCCGAGTGAACTTGTCTCTTTCACACTCGTAAATTGGATTTAAAAGGACGTTTATTTGGTGAAAGTTTATCCCTTTTTCAAACCAAGTAGACTAAGATTACGAAAAAGGATATTTTTGGCATTAAGTTGTGATTGCATCTCATTCCCTTGCTTGCAGTATTGAGCCTATTGTCGGTTCTCACTTTGCATTATAAACCATTTACCTCAACAGTTTTTCATCCTCAACCAAGAAGACCCTTGTTTATATCCTTCGCAGCTTGACACCCTATACCCAAGAGGGAACATTGCCCGAAGTGTCCATCTCCCGCATGCACCTCCTTGCATTGAGCATAGGTATGTTCCACTGCTGGAACTGGTTTTTCTTACTTGCGACACTCGTTTCCTCCTCTATATCATAGCATTCATTTGACTAAGAAAAAACAAAAAAAGATGGGTGGGAAGGGAGTATTACCTTATATTGGCAGCAGTCATGTCGCCTTTGAACAGAGAACAAATTTTTTTAGTCCACTTGTCATCATAATTTTGGGTTTAGCATGACCTTAGGAAGCTGAGATCATTATAGCTCCCACTGGTTACTCTTCCAGTCCCTATGAAGAGTTTGATTGATGCCTCCTATATCTCAATGTTTCATCATCGAGTCTATGCTGCCAGAGTCTTCCATATGTCTCATGCTCTTGTTCAAAGGATGTTTATCAACCTATATCCGCCATTCCTCATAACTCTTGACTTTGCATGTTGGCCATACCCTCAGTCTATCTTAGAATCACATGAAATTGTAGTCCTATTAAGCACCCTAGTCCTACTTTCCACATTGGTAGGTAACCTTGAACCCAAAAGTTGAAATTTCATAATTTGTCGTTGACTAGGTGGTTTCCCTTGTGTTCGATGACAATACATCTATTCACACATTGGGATTTGTGCAGTGTCTTGGATGCCATTATCCTTATTGGTGGTTTCCTCGCCTTTTTCAATAGTTTTCCTCATTGGATGCTATTGAGAGGGTATTTTTCGTGTATTGCTTTCACATGGCACACACGAAAGATGCACAGGTTCGTTGGTTCGTGAAAATGTTCTTTGTTTGATTTCCTCCAAATCATCAAGCTCTTGATTTGTACCTCGAGTTGAATGATGAGAGATGCCTTAATTCTCTCCTTTCAATGAGTCTCCTTCCATTGACTTCACATCATCTATTCTGGAGACGCGACCTAGAGTCCTATGAGTACCTAGAGGCTTGCATTCACTAGTGGCAGGTTCTCTCGCCATTGACAGTTGGGAATACATCAATGTCTCCTGATCGATGGATTCTTCAAGTGTTCGACCCCAACTCCTTTATTCACACTTGTAAGAATGTACTCAATTCCTTGATACCCACTTTCATCATTGGTAGGATGTCTCATGTTTCTTAACGATATACCTCAATGATCGATAATCAAACGAAGTCTCATTGTGTTCGACCTTAACTCCTTTATTCACATGATGTAGACTTGCACCTTTGGTGGATTGTGTAGAATACTTGAAGACATCAGTTTATAGTCACATCTTTCCTGAGATGTTGCTACCTTTCATTGGACCAATACCTGTGTGACTTTAGTGATCATGGGAGATCATATTGTACTCCATTGTATACAGATATCTTCATATTGATTTTGAGACTGGTTTTACTGGGCCTTGTTCGTGACTATGACAACATTTGGCATATAGCCACCTTTGTATTTCCTTTTCATGGCCATGGGTAGTTGTTTGGTATATTTTCACATGGATCTATAGTGTAATTCAAATTGCCAGCCATGTATGCAAAGTCAGTATAGATTGTAATGAACAACTAGTTCTTCCAGCTGGGTCCCCATTACTCCACTTCTAGGTCTTATAATGTCTTTTGACCATTGCAGATACTCCTATGACCTCGCACATTAGGGAGCATCTGTTATAGCAAGATTTGCCTCACCCTAGGAATAATTGCACAGAGGGCCTTTTTCCATTTCCCTATGCAGACTTGAAGTCCCTTTTTGCAAATCCCAGAGCTAAAAACATGATTTTTCCCCATATATGTGCCCTGCCTATGTTACAGCATGTGTATATGCAGGTTGCATCACTATAGCCCATGTACAGTGGGATTTGTGCCCAAAATTAAAAAATGGTGTCAGGTTTTCATGTCACGTCATGAGATCTATGATCCTTGGCATTCCATATATTGGAAACGTTCTGACTCGACCCTCCAATTCCACTTGAAGGATACAAATGGGCCAAATCCGAGCTATGGAAAATAGGAGAAGAATTCAAATTTGAGAGCAAAGTTACTATGGAGAAAGTATTCACTTCATATTGAGTCTGCATCCCTTTATCCTTTTAAGTCTGAACACATTGTTTAACCCCCAATATCTTCACTACATGATTGAGAACCTCATTGTCTCTCTTATATGAGATTTCCTTTGGTGGAGGATTGAAGTTGTGGAGGCCCAGATGGAAGGAACTTAGTTTCTCGGTTCCGAACCATGCCGACATAGAAGTTTGTAACTCATTCACTTATGTTGATTACATCTTAATAGAAATACTCTTTTCTCGTCCAATTAATATTTTGTGAATATTTGAATTGTTATTCCATGGGCGTATTTGTTATGAATATTGATGGATTATGCTATTGAATGTGATAATATTATATATTATCACCATATGCTTGCATTTCTTGGTTGTTGAGAACTAGTTGTAGGTATATTGCTTTGGGTCAAGTGCTCAACAATGGACTTCATCGAACATCTGGACGAGGTAGGACTTGTATCTTGTCTTGCTAGAATATTTGTTTATATATCATACTTGATATTAGAGTTGATTTCTGCATTCATTTTCGTCTGTTGTGGTTTACCCCTAGCCATAGAGAGTTTTTTCTCGTAACGCTAAGCTAGCAAATGAGCTCTAGTTGTTGTGTGGGAATATTTTAGAGTTGCGAGTGTTATTTTCTCCACTCTCAGCTTCTCCCTCAGTGATCCAGGTGGATATCGGTGGCCACACACCTTTTCCAGTTGGCTCAAAATAACTTTCTGGAAATTTCAGTAATTTATTATTTTTAGCAGTTTTTCGAGAACTGAACTTTCGGAGCCGTTTTGAGGCCCTAAACGATGTTTTTTTGGGTATGTATCAATTGAAAATTTTCACCATGAAATTTTCATCAATAGTTGTATTACTCAGATAGATCTTTCCAACGAGCTATCATACGCCTAAATGAAATATCGTATGCAAAAGTTACAACCCCGAGAAGTTGATGCACTGACTTACCCAAACAGGGCCCACATGAATTTTGGCTCTTCATCTCCTAGGGTTAGGTTTTTGGATGTCTAATGTTTTTGACACTCCTGATTATTGTAAAAATGCCTTCAGAGCCTCATTGTAATCATCTTCTTGCAAATGAGCGTAGGCATCACATCTCTTCTCAGAGATAAGCCACCACCATTCCAGCAAGCTTGTTTTCCGCTACATTTTACAGTTTCAGCTTATTTCCTTATTGAATAGAAAACCAGTTTTACTATATCTCTGTTATTCTTTGTTAAGCATCTGTTAATATTCTATAGTCATTTCGTTCTGCTCATAAAATATGGATTAGTGTTATTGGAGCGATATTTTCCTTGTCGTCTTAATGCATGTCCCCAACGAGGTTAGAGTAAAAAGAATTGGGTCTCGAGCTTGTTTCTCTTGAGGACCAAAGATTTCGCACGCCCATGCAATCTCTCATGGAAGGAGAAAAGAAAGTTGATGGGAGGGGAGATCCTTTCAAAATTTTGTTTCAGGAAGCCCTCATGCAACATAGGAACGAGATGATGGATAGTTTTGCGCAAATCCTTCGGAAACTACCAACATGGGACACATCTTCTTCGAGCGGAGGTGCCACCCCCTTCAAGGTGCAAATAAACTTCAATATTCCTGTATTTGAAGGTCAGATAGATGCAGATGGGGTAGAAAAGTGCTTGAATCTACTAGAAGGGTATTTTTGTGTCCATAACTTTTCGAATAGAGAAAATATTACTTTTGCGCTCCTCAAAGTTGTTCCCCGTGTCAAATATTGGTGGGAAACTTTCTGTGAGAAAAAGGAAACAGAGGAACCCTCGTTATTTATAGTCACGACCACCTAGGAATCCTTCAGGGATGTTATTAAGGAACAATACTACCCTGTTGTAAGTTATGATGAATTGTATACCAAATGGACCACACTGTGGCAAGAAAGAGACCAAGCAGTGCCAGAGTTCACAAATATCTTCCATACCTTGCACACCAAGATGGGTATAAAATATTCAAAAAGAAATATGGTGCTCAAGTATTGTATTACTCTGCATATATACATCCAGACCAAAATGGAATTTATAGACATCTCGTCCTTGAGATCGACCTACCGATATGTCGTCAAAATCGAGCAGAAGCTCAAACAAACGACACGGAAATTTGGGCCTAGGAACCCCTCACAACAAAATTGAGGAAAGGGCAGCCCCAACCCATAGAACAAAGGGCAGAGCAAAGATGTATAGTATCAAGACAACCAGTCCAATCTGCAAGCAAAGAAGGACACCAGAAAGACAAAGAAATATACTGGGAAGTAGTGAAACTTCCATAAGATCCCTTGGCATACCACTGCTGACTTCCGCTCAAAGAAGTTGTTGGTGGCCGAAGTGAAAGCCTCTTAATCAGGTGCTAGTTCTGACTCTGAGTTATAACCAAAAAGAAGAAGATGGATCATTGACATGGAACCTAATGCCACCATTGCTACCACCAAGCTCTAGCCTGATGAACCAGATGAGCTAGAAGAAGGAGAGTGCCTCTTCCATTCACATATGTGGGTAAAAGGCACCCTGTTGCACTTCATCATTGATAGTGGTAGCCAGAAGAACCTCATCTCAGCAAAGGTTTTCAAGCAGCTGGCCCTACCAACAACGCCGCACCCACAACCCTACACCATTGGATGGCTCTGGTAAGGAAGTGATCTCTGTGTCATCCAACATTGTCGATTGTCATACGACATCAAGCCCTTCAAAGACGAGGTATTGTGTGATGTTTCTCCTCTCAAAGTTTGTGATGTTCTTTTGTGCCAACCTTATCCCACAAACCATTGTCTCAGATTGGGACAGTCGATTTTTCAGCACATTCTGGTCGAACCTCTAGTCACTACTGGACACCAATATCACCAAATCCACAGCCTTCCACCCCCAAACAGATGGCCAAACCAAGGTTGTAAATCAAATGATCATGCATATCCTATGCATGTATAATTCGAAGCACCCTCACACATGGGATGAGAGTCTTCCCTATGTCCAACATAGCTACAACCGAGCCCTTCATAGCTCAACTAACCACAGCCCCTTTCAGGTGGGGTTGGGATTCCAACCATTAGGTCCCATAGATGTTGCACTTCCCCTTGCGGTCACCTCGGATGATTCATATCCTGCTCCAACTGAAGTTGACAAAGCCACCCAGTTCATTGATCAGATCTAGCACATCCGCCAATAGGTTTAGGATATCCTACATAAGTCCAATGACAATTACAAGCAGCGCCATGATCAACATCGGGTGCCACATAAGTTTCAGGTGGGCGAAAAAGTTTGGTTGCACTTGCAGAAATAATGCCTTACATGACCCCATCAGAAGCTTCACCCACTCCGTTATGGTCCATACACCATCACCAAGGTTGTGGGGGATAATTCTTTTGAGCTCAACATTCCTCCTTTACTTGGCGTACACCCAGTGTTCAACATGGACCTCCTTTGGCCTTATTTCCCACCATTATTGGACACCTCAGACGTAGTAGAACAACTGACACCAACAAAGATCAACCCCAACTGCATACAATAGACATCCAATGATCATATTGTGGACACACAGATCGAGGGCACTCGACAACAAAGGATATATCTTTATCGAGTCGTCAAAGTAGGGAAACTCCTACACCAAGGCAAGTGGCGCACCCGGGGCCAAATTCAACAAATATTTCCTCATCTGACAGGGGAACTCAACGCAATGGATACCATTGTTTCTTAAGGAGGGAGGATTGATCCAGGTGGATATCAGTGGCCACCAACCTTTTCCAGTTGGCTCAAAACAACTTTCGTATAATTTTGATAATTTACTATTTTTAG
>SNQJ01S0022415.1:1070-24059 GCA_010110895.2 Picea sitchensis | reverse complement strand
TTTCCATCCATAACAATAACTTAACAATGGATTTAAAAATTATTAATTGTGTGTATGTAATAAGAATTACAATGTCTGTATTACAACAAGTTGTGATTGTGAAGGACACCAATCCTTTTTCTGAGCACCTTCTCAAGGAAGTTGCAACTCTCTACTTCTACCTAAAAAGGACTACAGTGCTCCCTTCCACCCTCACTGCGCAGTTTTTAGTTTCACTCTCATATATTCTGGTGACTCTGCTTCAAGTATACTTAGATATATCATGATTCACACCTTCATTCTTCATTCTGATGGGTTTATATATCTTACCAAATGGTGTGCATCACTGAACCATTGTGTATCTGTAATGAATCAATGTGCCTCTTCATTAACAATAGACTATTATTTGAAATTAACTTGAATTGAATTCATATCCCCTTTAAATTAATTAAGTTTAGTTATTTTATGTCAATCTTCCTTATGGAATGATTGATCTGAGAAACCCTTCAAGAAGTGACTAAGACTGTCACTTTCATCATTACAAAGAGCTCTAGTTTTGTTGAAACTCGACTATATTTGGGTTGTGATTATGATTCAATATTGATCGTTGATTTCCACGCATGATTGTCTTAGGAACCTAGCCACTTCCTTCAACCCATTTCTAGGGCATTTGACTTAGGGAAAGAATCGTGGCTTAAGTCGCAATGTGGTTGTGTCTTTCGTGTCTCGAAACTTGTCGCACAAGAGATGTTCCTTTCGTGTCTTGGAACTTGTCGCAGTGGGCTACGCCTCTTGTGTCTTAGAACTTGTAGTAATGGGGTTGCTCCTTTCGTGTCTCAAAAACTTGTCGCAATGAGGTTGTGCCCCTTGTGTCTCAAAACTTGTCATATTGGGGTTGTGCCTCTCTTGTCTCGAAAATCGTCACAATGAGGTTGTTCCTCTCGTTTCTTGAAACTTGAAACAATGGGGTTGTGCCTCTGGTGTCTTGAAACTTGTCGCAATGAGACTATGCCTCTCGTGTCTTGTCGCAATGGGGTTGCACCTCTCGTGTCTCGAAACTTGTTGCAATGAGGTTGCACCTCTCGTGTCTTGAAACATGATGCAATGGGAATGCACCTCTCGTGTCTTGAAACTTGTCGCAATGAGGTTGCGCCTTTCGTATATTTGGAAGTTGTTGCAATGGGGCTTTAATACTACATCCATGTCGCACTTGGTAGGGGACTTGACAATGTGGTTTTGATACTACTTCCATGTCGCACGTGGTAGGTGACTCAACAATGTGGTTTTAATACTACTTCCATGTTGCACACAATATGGTATATGGACGAAGCACAATACATCTATCACCGTTGATCTAGAATATTGTTCAACGACTCGATCTCTACACAATGCAACACTATTCCTCCTAAGATTGCACCCTATGTGATGCAATGTTATTTCTCCTGAGCTTGTGTTCTTCCCGATGCAACGCTATTTCTTCCTAAGCTTGCGTCCTTCTCGATCTTTGTGCTATTTATATAGGCTTGTGTCTTACGCGATCTCTACACAATTTCTCTGGGCTTGTGTTCTACATGATTTGCGTGATCTCTACATGATGCAATGTTATTTCTTCGAGTTTGTGTCATGTGCGATGAACATTATTTGTCTAAACTTGTGTTTTGTGCACTATTGACATCAATGACAACCAGACTTCCAATAGAAGAGAGTTACTTAGAGGCAATAGTGGAGACAACAATAAACTACCCTACACAACATCCATGCATGGAGAATAGCTAGGTCAACCCCATTGAGAAGATCTAGGTGCAAGGGGGCACCTTTTCTGAGTCCACATTTTAGTATTTCTATTTTTTTTAACATATATTGCAAGTTTTTGTTACTTATAGGTCAGTATATTCGACATTATACTTGCCATGTCAGAGTTTTTACAACTTGGATAGACAATTTAGAGGTGTATTGGAGTCTAGACTTATAAATTTTGGACTTAGGCTACGACATTTTATATTTTTTCTTGTATTATAATGCTAACCGGCCTAGCCATGGTCTTTTCTAATGCTTATTTAATCATTATTATTTTAAAAAGAAACCCTACACTTACCTACAATTTCAAAGTATATGTACTACTTAATAAATAACAAATTTGGACTATCGCGTGCCCATAAAAAGTTATTGAAAAAATATGAGTATGAAGTAACACATTTTCCTGGAAATCTTATTTTCACTACAAAGAATATATGAATATTGATCGCCTGAAAGTTGAAAACCCCATGATTTTTGCATTTTGTATCACCAAAAAACATGCAAAACTATTACCCATTTTCATGGAATTAATTTCCCATAGTCAAATTAAAAATTTGTGTAATTTTATTTCCCATGCCTATAATATTTTTCACTTATCATCCCTTATATGAGTAAAACCAATGGTATTGCCTTTGATTTCTACACACAATCAAGTCAAATACTTGGTTTATGTCAATACCTATAGTACCCTATCAAAACTTGTCCTTACCTACAATATAATGTATATGCATTTTATAAACAACAAATTTGACCTCTTGTATACCCATAAAAGATTTTTTTTAAGATATAAATGTTAAGTAACACATTTTTCTATAGATCTTATTTTTACCGCAAAACAAGATTCTCAAAGAATATATGAATTTTGATCACTTAAAGTTGCGGAACCAATGAATTTTACAGTTTTGATTACCCAAAAACAAGCAAAAGCCCATTTTCATGGAATTAGTCATGGTCAAATTAACATTTTGATTGATTTTATTTTTCTTTCCCCACCTCTAATAATGTTGATTGATCATCCCTTATAATAATACAACCAATGATCTTTCCTCGATTTTATACAAGCAAACAAGTTGAATACTTGGTTTTTGTCAATATCTAAGGTACCCTATCAAAACCTAGTCTAAACCAGTTGTATATAAAAAAAACAAAGCTGCAAATTCCATTTATTTGGAAATTGGCTTGTTTTCGCCTCTATCCTATATTTCCATTATGAATAGACATCCTCCATTTTTTTCTCCCTCTTCAACTACTTCAAGACCATAAAATTTATAGGTGTTATTAGCATGAGGGTCATTTAAATTATCATATTTATTGGCATAGTGACCATATGGGCTATTAAAATAGGGACAATATTTCTTGTAGAGGTTATTAGTGTTATCCCCAAGTTTAGGGATAACTACGGAGATTATGTCTCGAGGCCCACATGTCCTAGACATGGAGTATCGAGAGCCAGATCGACTCTAGCATGGCCCTAGAGGGCCCATCTTTTTCTTTCTTCAACGCCTCCACTTTGTCAGTAGCAACAACATCCATCACCCCTGCCTGGTCCTGTAGCAGAAGTGGATCTTTCTCCATGAGGTAATGAGTTCAGGTATCATTGTATGTGTCACTCTGATCCTCAAAACCTTTGAATATGTGCATTCAATTCTTTTTGTTTCTAATGGGTGCTTGGATCTTATACCTATCCACTTGACCATATATGGGTGGAATGACAAGATTCCCTAGTAATCTTGTGCCCATAGGTTTTGAGTTTCCACTAGGGGGATTCATGAGAAGACATCGTCCGCTCCTACCATACTTACCACTTTCCATTTTTCTCCCGCTCATCCATCCCATTACACTGGTCTGGGCATTGGGTTGGCCAAATATTTAAGGGTTGTACCTTACCTTGTGAGAAGAATGGGGATAAAGGCCCAGAGGGTAAAAGTAGTTGGCAAAAGATAGAATTGAAAGAATAAACCTCGAGATGCTTAGCAAAGGATCCCCGAGAAAGCAATAAAACACTTCTCAGCAAGAAACATAGGGACCCATAAAAATAATAAAACAAGACCTTGTTAAAGGATAGGGGGTCTCATCACGAGCCAACCTATTAGCTCCATGGGCATCTAGTAGTATGACACTACTAGCAGCTGGTCTCAATGCCATGGTAGTGGCTCTTGGTGGCATAGCCAAGAGAAAGGAGGTCCTCATCACGATCCAACCTTCTCATCTCTGTGAAATTCTTGTGGGTAACATTTCCACCATTGGTCACCATGCCAGGGCAGTGTCCCCTAGCCAGCTTCTTGAAGAAAAATCAATAGGAAAAGACAAAAGGCATGAATGGGCTTAGAAACATTTGCATCCATGACATGTGCAGCTCACCCTTAATAGAGGAACCCACAGGTAAGCCATACATTTCCCTGCTATTACTGCACCCCTTTCCCATACATCCCTTATCCACTTCACCCACTCACATGGATTAGATTTGATCTCCCCCGGAAAAACCCCACATCTAGTGAGCATTAGCCCAATAGGACGCCCTGTCACTTCCTCCAAACTTGGCTTGTAGATTAGCATAATTTCTTTGAGCACTTGTTTGGGTAAAAGGGGTCTTATGCACATGTTTAATAAACTTGATCATTAGATGTGATTGAAATTGCTATGATCCATGTGAATTATGAGCCCATGGGGTGCATATCTGTTGATGTGTAGGGCCATACCCGATGGGAAGGTACCCTTATGGACAGGTACACGTGGGGAGATGATTAGTTCAGACCTCCATGGGGCTGAAAGAAGATTAGATGGATGTTGAGACCCCAACAGGGGGAAAAGATAGATCAGAGGGTTTGCACCAAAGAAGAGGAGGACGTTCCACTAGAGGAAGCTTAGCAGACCTATAACCAAGGGGGTTGTGCCCTTTCCACCAAGACATTAGCCTTGGAAGACCCATGACATCACCCAGGACACCTATGACATCATCCAACACTTGTGGAGGTTTTGGGAGGCAGATATGTGCCAAGTGACATGTGTGGCAGGTTCTGGAGGCCAATGTTTCCCTAAACGGGCCTAACATCACCCTAAAAGGGCATGATGTCACCTTTCATGCTTGATTAGGGTTTTAATTATGACATTTAATGTAAAACAATATTTTGATGTATTTTTCGCCATGTCGGCCTTTTGTGACCTAAAAATAAAATTAAGGTCATTGCTACTATATAAATAGAGAGCTAAAACTCTCTTTTTCTCATCATCTTTCACTCACACTTGTGTGAGGTGTGAAATTTGCAGCCCTTCTAGGGTCTTTGGCTGAAATTACTAGTGCGCACTTGTTGAAGGAGGCTTATTTTGGGTATCTTTAGCATTTTTCTTGGTGGATGGTTTATAACTAGGGTTTGGCTTGATGAATACTTGGTGAATGTAAGTGAATTTCTGCAATCCTTCTCTTACTTGAATGGTTATAGTATTTTACTTGCATTTTGTTAATGAAATTGTTGGAATAAACCCGAGGAAATAAGAACATGTTGGTGTCCTTGTTTTAATTGCTATCTACCTACTAGATTATGCCAAGGAGTTGTTTTATCTATTGAATACATTGCTAGGGCCTTGCCATTGCAACACCTTGCCATTTGTTCTTCATCCTAGTCGTTTTTACTTTGTCATTGAGCTAAAGAAGGAGTAAAACGTGCTAAGGCCTAGGGTTACCTACACCTTAGTAAATCGTTTTCCCTTAGGGTTTGATGGTTGAAGCCTTAGCCTACCAACACTTCATCCATCAAACTCCTCTTGTCTTTGGCCCTACTATCATTTTTTCCCCTTCAATTATTGTCGCTACTTTTGGCTCCATTTTCCCTATGAATGCACTGGTATTAGACTTCTCGCTTGAGTGCTTTGATCACAACCTTCAAAATATTTTTAACAAACTACTAATACCTTATAACCCTAGCTTAGATTGACTTCCTAACCTTATTGTTGTTATCACCCATTTGAGTTATAGTCATACTTTGCAGCAATTAAGGCTTCTTTAAGCAATTGAAACATTGGCTAATGCATAGTAGTCTTTGCTTCTAATGAATGTTGGTGTGACACTGATGATAAATCATTCTTGTTTATTTTGAATCTTTTTTAAAGAATTTATTGTGAAGTAACATATTGTGACTATGGCTACTACACATCTTTGATTGCTTCATCAATATATTAGGCAATTGCTTTATTTAAGAAAGTCTCCGATTATATGAAGTACTAACCAACAAGTGACCTTTCAAATATAGTTTTATGTTGCTTTGTTCTGGGAAGGTACATTTATGGTTCTTATTATTTTTAATTGGATGTTTAGCCGGACTTTCTGATCGGTGGTGACTTGTGAGAGGGAAACTTTTACCTTGGCCTTTACCCTTTTCCTTCTCAAAACCCCAAGTCATCGGGGACGTCTCCCCTGGGCCTACCACCCTAAATAGAAAGAGATATCCTATTGCAGTGACAGTGATAGAATAGTCTCTCGTTACGTCAGTTTGTCTTCTTTTACCTTTCCTCTACATCCAAGTACAAACTGCAGGATAACATTTTGGCTCCACTGTCGGGGAACACTGAGTCAATTCTCCTCAAAGATGGCACTTTTTCGGTAAGCCTTTCCTCAAGAGTCTTTATCTTGCAATCTTACCTTGCGACTCCACTAAGGGTGATCCCCTTATCTCTTTGATAATTTCAAGAAGATTATCTGGTGACTCCACAATCCACAAGGAGGTACAATAAGCCTCCTCAATCCTTTAGGATAAAGTCTCCCCAAAACTCTCTTGTAGTAAAATCACTCGTCGGAGGAAGTCTTCCTTTAAACACAATGTCTAGCACAGGAACTCAAACCAACAATCCAAACCAAGGTAATAACCAAATACAATGGTCATCCAATCTTTTCAAATTGCTAGACATGAAAACTATACCAGGATACCCTAGGCAAATGCCTCCCAAGTATGAGAAGTGGTTGCCTAAGTTCACTGGTACTGATGTAACCAGTGCCGAGGAGCATATTGTTGGGTATGTTATATTATTTGCACGAGTAATAGTGCTTGAGCATATGCACTGGGCATGCAAGGAGGTTAGAGGGGGGTGCAGAGGAGCGGAGCCCCTGAAAAAAAAAAATTCGCATCGGGACCGCATTGTCGGGACCACATTATATTTAGGTGGTTTTTCGGCACATGGTTTCTTTGCCGATAGTTTTCTATTTCCGATTAAGGAATTAGGGTTTTGAACTAATCCAGGTCATTGGGTTAGGGTTTTGGATGCCGCTGGCTCCTATATGTATTTTGTATTGTAAACATTGTAACACAATGAATGAATATAGAATATGATGGTTTTCCCGGTTTGGGTTTCCAGGGGAAAAATCTCTGTATAATGTTTGTATTTGCCATTGTATCTTTTCTATTCTTTTCTGAATATCTGTTTGCAGTAGATATTATACAAGGTTAGAATTTACACATATGAGCAACTTTTGGGAATTTTTTCACCTTCACCTCGTTAGTGATGATGTTGAAGACTTGGTCATGAAGCTCTTCTCTGCCACCCTCCTTGATGCCTCAAGACGTTGGTACAATGGTCTTCCTGATGGCAGCATTAAGACCATGGATAGTTTAGAAGAGGCCTTTCTCAAATGATGGAGTATCAAAGAATACCCCAACATGCTACTAACTAGGATGAACACCCTTTGGAAACAAGAAAATGAAACCATTAGAGAATTTCACACTAGGTTTGAAACTCTATTGCAAAAAATCCCTATGAGTCATCATCCAGCGAATAACTTCCTTGTTTACATTTACACCAAAGCGTTTACTGGTCAAATGGGTGATCTCCTCAGGGATAAGAACCCTCAAACGATCTAAGAATCCCAAGAGTTAGCTACAAATATTGAGGACAACCTCCACTCATCCAAAATCAAGCCTTTCTCAAACCCAAGGGTCAAAATGGACACTAAACCCAAGATAGTCCACAACATCGAGCCTTCCTCAGATATTTGTGCCAGTTTGAAAAGTTGCAATTGACCATGGATGGCATGATGAAAAACTAAGAACAAATGATGAATAGGATTGTCAACCTGGAAAGAGCCCAAAACCAAGCACCAAGGGTCCCGTATAAAGGCCAATTTCAAAAAGGGAACCAAGTTTATAGACCAAAGAATGATCAAGAGGTTCCTGATACTTTATCTCCTACAAACATCGTGGATGAAAATCCTTGGTGTTTGTCGTGTAGTGAAACATATTGGGAACATGAATGTCCCTATAACAATGGAGGCCATGACCAAGTAAACAATGTGGGCCATGTTATAGAAGGCCCCAAATTTTCCTCAATATCACTCCTGAGGAACACCGAGATGGCATAAAAGAAGCAGTCACGAAGGTTAGAATGGAAGTAATAAACAACTTGGACCAAGAATCAAAGGAGAAGTTGAGGAAGCAATAATTTCAAGTGTATAGGCGATAGAAGCTAAACCAACCTATCTATGCCAATCTTGCAGTACCCCAAATAAGGCCTCCACCTTTGGACATTATCCTTCTTAAAAACCTTCCAAAACCAAAAGAGTGGACTTAAAATTTGACTTCGAAGGGGCAATATCCAAGATGCACGTAACCATCCCCTTAAGAGAAGTCATCAAGGTACCTTATGTCAAAGAAAGATTTGATAATTTCTTCAAAGGATCATATGGACCAATGGAGCCTCCTATCATGTTACAAGCTGATCACTTTAGGGTCCAGTATGATGAGCAACCACCTTTCTTCATGACCTTACTGATAAATAACAAGAGCCTCAACAATTGCATGTTGGATTCAGGGGCCAGTGCCAACATGATGTCTCTCAAGGTCATGCAACAATTGGGCCTAAAGGTCACACAACCTGATAGAAATGTGTGTGGATTTGAGTCTAGAGCCATACCCACAAATGGGGTGATTGAAAATGTGGAATTATGCCTTGAAAAATACCCCGAGAGAGTAATCCACATTGACATCGTGGTGGTAGACGTCCCATATGTGTGGGGGATGTTATTATCTAGAAAATTTTCTTCGATACTGGGTGTTGGCTACAGAAGTCACTCCTGGATTGCGGCAGGAGTAAGCCTGAGGCCCATCAGTTTATGTCATGATTTGTTTATAAAGGGGGTGATCAAATGGAAGTAAACTCAGAACAATATGACTCACTCAGAAAACTGGGTTGGAACAACAAGGACATGTGAGGTCTTGATTTAACTTAAGCCAATAAATTTGCATAGTGGTGAGTAAGTGAAAGAAAAGAAAGGGGAAAAGTCTCAGATATGAGATCCTCTCAGACCAGAGAAAATTTAAAGTAAACCTCAAACGTTGCAGAACTAATACAATAAAACATGCATCATATAATTATAGCAACACCCGACTAGATCATCCATACCCGGGCTTTCAGATTCAGAGGAACAAGGAAAGGAGGAGGTTGGCCGCCATTAAACAAGAAATCTCAAAATATCATTGTATAACTAGAGAACCAGAGGCTTTGTTAAAGCTTTACAGTCCGAAGCTTAGCTCTACCATCGATCCTTACAAAAATACAAAAACTGAGTATATATACTCAAAGCAATTCACTCTCTTGGTAGCCAGAGGGTAGATGAGACATTAAAGTATGACTTAGTGTGCACAGGTTCTTCTGATCAGTCGAGGACATTAGATCGACATGGCTCTTTTAGGAAAACCTGCACACAGGACGATCTTGGGTAGACTGCCTGCCAGAATCTCCATGCACTGCAATCATGGCTTGAGATGAGGTCTCAACCACCTGCTCAATATTCATTAACTGCTTCTTCCATGAAGGGTGGCCAAGACTGAAAACTTTTTACATTTCGTGTTTTGGGTAACGGGGATTTCCGATGCAGTGGAGGAGTGACCCGTTGTTCTTTGAAGTCTCGGTAGCTGAAATGCCGAAATGTCTCCTGGGCGCTTTTACATTTCGCATTTCGGGTTTCGGGGATTCCCGATGCAGTGGAGGAGTGACCCCTCTGTCCTTGACATCCCGATAGCTGAAATACCGAAAGGCTCCTGCGCAACTTTTACATTTCTCACTTCGGTATTTGAGGTTTCGAAATGCAGTGGAAGAAAGCAACCCTTTGTCTCTTGACATCCCGGTAGCTGAAATACCAAAAGGCTCCTGGGCGGCTTTTACATTTCGTGCTTCGGGTTTCGGGGATTCCCGATGCAGTGGAGGAACACCCCTTTGTCTCTTGACATCTCGGTAGCCGAAATACTGAAAGGCTCCTAGGCGTCTTTTACATATCCCGGTAGCCGAAATACCGAAAGGCTCCTGGGCAGATTTTACATTTCACGCTTTGGGTTTTGGGGATTCCCAATCCAGTGGAGGAACACCCCTTTATCTCTTGACATCTCGGTAGCCAAAATACCGAAAGGCTCCTGGGCAACTTTTCATTTCGTGTTTCGGGTTTTGAGGATTCTCGATGCAGTGGAGGAGTGACCCCTTTGTCCTTTGAGGTCTCGGTAGCCGAAATGCCGAAATGGTTCATCATTTTGTGATTTTGGCCATAAGAGATGAGCCCATGCACCAAACCTCGTGCAACTCTGCGACTCAAACTTACCTGACGACCGTCGATCTGCTCGATCTGTGGATCCTTGCCATTGAAACAAAATGTCCGCTCGCTTGATTTTGAACCTGAAATGGACCTTTCTGTGTGTTGCGCTCAACGCTCATGACTTTGCGGGAATTGGCGCTAACATTAGGCTCCATGGGGGATAGAGTCATCCCTATGATGCTCTAAGAACTCCTTCTGTAGTTCCAATTGCCTTCTATTGGGTTATGGAGTCATTTATTAAGCTAAAAATAAACAGAAAAACAATAAAGACAATATTTACAAAAACAAAGGAGTCGTCTAAGGCTCAAACAAAACATTTATTCAAGAAATGCCCATTTGTTGGGCTGCTAAAGACTTCTTCACCCTCCAAATCCTGCAACCTATACGTGTTATTTAGGAATACTTCAGAGATTTTGAAGGGCTCGATCCAGAGGCCATCAAACTTACTGTGTTTTCCCCTATCCTACCTGGGTGCATCCTACTTAAGCACCAAATCTCCCATCTTGAATTCCTCCTTCCTGACCTTCCTGTCAAAAGCCTACTTGATCTTTTGTTGATGACTATGAGCTATGTCCATCACCTTCTCCCTGATTTGTTGCAGTTCCACCACTTGATGAATCCTTCTGACCATATGGTCTGGCTCTCCTTCATGATCTTGAAAGAATTTCACTACAGGTGAAGCGACCTGAGTGGGAAACATAGCCTCTGTTCCATAAACAAGTTGAAAGGGTGAGGTGCCCAGGGACTTCTTTGTTGTCACTCGATTGGCCCATAGAGCGAATTTGAGCTTTGAATCCCAGGCCTTCTTATTGTCTTCCAATAATCTTTTAATGAGTTTGATTAGAATTTTATTGGAAGATTCTGCCAGTCCATTTCCTTGAGGATAATAGGGAGTGGAGTGAATTAGTGAAATCTCGAACTGCTCACAGAACTTAACCAGAGGCTCAGACTTGAAAGAAGCGGCATTATTAGTGACAATTCTAGTGGGACAACCAAATCTGGCTATGATATCCTCTAAGAAGTTGATAATTACCTTGTGCGAAGCACTCCTGGTGGGGGTAGCTTCTATCCACTTGGTGAAATAGTCTATTGCAGTCAGGATCCATTTATGCTGGCCACTTGAAGGAGGATGAATTTCCCTAATGAAGTCCAACCCCCACTGTTGAAAGGGTGTTGAAGCTACTACAGGATTTAGTGGCAGATATTTGAGTTGTTGCTTTCCTGAGAACCTTTGGCATTTGATGCAAGCTCTGACTTCTCTGCAGACATCAGTGAATACGGTGGGCCAGTAGTACCCATCCCTGAGGATTTTGTGGGCTGTGGTCTTCCAGAAATGATGCCCTCCACAAAGGTCGTTGTGGAAATCAAAGATAACTTTCTGGGCTTCCTGTGGATTCAGACATCTCAGAAACACTCCTAGAGGGTCTCTCCAGTACAATACATGGTCAATAAGGCAATATCTGACCGCCTTGAGCTTTAAATCTCTTGCCTTGATTTTTCCCATTCCATCAGGAGGCTTCAAATCTTGCAAAAAGTACAAAATGTCTCTGTACCAGGTGCATTCTGCTAGTGATAAGCCACCCTGCGAGATTTGTTGGGCAACTCAACTTGTTGATTTCTTGAGAAAGCGTTGATGAAGCTAAACCCCAAGGCCTTGCAATTGGATTTAGCCAGTAGCTTGGCTAAACCCTGCCCTTTTACCAACTTGGTGGGCTTTATCTCCAGGTCAAACTCCAGGATCTTGGCAATCCATTTACCTCTCCTCCCATCTATGTCAGGTTGTATAAGGATGTCTTTCATGGAGGCTGAAGGAATGTATGTAGTCACTCTTGAATGCAAGACATAGACTCTGAAAAATTTGAGAGATTTCACCAAGGCATAGGCCTGCTTCTCCATGATCTCATACTTGATTTCTGCATCTCATAATGCCTTGCTGAAGAAGGAAATGGGTTGCTCTCGCCCTTCCTCATTTTTCTGCAATAAGACCGCTGCTACTGTATCAAAAGAAACAAAAGAAAAAATTAGGAAATCCTTGGAATAATCAGGACTGATCAGCGCAGGTGCCTCAGTCAATGCCTTTTTTATTTGAACAAAAGATTCCATGGGTTCAATGGTCAATTTTACTTCTTTTCCCTTTTTGAGCATGGTTGTGATGTGTTTCACCAACTCAGCAAAATTTGAGATGAACCTCCTCAGAAAGTTAATCTTCCCTAAAAAAGCCTGAACTTCCTTTCTAGTCCTAGGAAGTGACAGGGTCTAAATTTCCTCTACCCTGTTGGGATCAATTCTCACTCCCTCTGCTGATACTATATGGTCTAACAACTTCCCCTCCTTCATAGAAAACCAAGATTTCTTGGGATTTAAGGATAGGCCAAACCTCCAGCATTTCAAGAAAACTTTCCTCAAGTGACAACGGTGCTCTTTATCAGACTTGGAGAAGACTGTCATGTCATCTAGATAGATCACCACAAACTGATATTTCTCCCTGATGAAGGCTATGTCCTTGGCTCGTTGAAATGTTGCTCCTGCATTCATTAATCCAAAAGGCATTTTGTCGTACATGAATGTGCCCTAAGGAGTGGTGAAGACTGTTTTTTCCCTGTCCTCAGGCATGACTGATATCTAATTATAGCCAGAAAAACCATCAATCATGGATATCCTAGATGTACCAGTTACCCTTTGCAATATGTGTTCCATGTTGGGCAAGGGATAGTTGTCTTTCTTTGAGCTCCTATTCAAGTTCCTGAAGTCAACACAGAGCCTGATTTCTCCACTTTTCTTCCTCACGGGAACCAAATTGGCCACCCACTCAGACTATCTCAAGGGGACAATGATTTGGGAATCTAACAACTTCTTCACTTCTCTTTCCATGACAGGCAGCAACATGGGATTTATCTGTCTTAGCTTTTGCCTAAATGGCTTAGCCTCTTCCTTCAGTGGGATCTTGTGTTCAATGACAGATGTGTCATAGGTCTTGAGGTCTTCATAGGTCCATGCAAACACATCAGCGAATTCCCTTAACAACTTGGTATATTCGGCCCTCTGCTCTTTGGTCAAACTGCTTCACAACTTGACAAACTTAGGCTCCTCCTGTGTGCCGATATTGCACTCCGTTGTATCATCATTTCCATTTGAAACCCTACCCTTTACTGCCACATCATTCCCACCGAACAGTCTTTCTAAAGGGACTAGTCCCTTCAGAATGTATTTTCTAGGCAAATGAATAATATGGTGATTAGCAATTTTATTTAAAAATACCTCAGGGTGAGGGTGACTTTCGAGATCAAGATCCTGATCAATGTGCAATGCAGAAAATTCATCGACGGACTGAAGAAATTTTTTGATTTCAAGATCGTCTTCGAATACCTTCCAATGCTTTATACTATCCAAAACAGATGGCCTATATCTTCTTTCAACCTCATATTTGATCTTAGGTGGCAGAGAGATTTTGAACAGACTAGCTAAGACAGCTAAGGAATTGGCCAAAGTATTTTCCTCTCTAGGAATAAAAGAAATGTTGAAAGCCAAGAATAAATTATCAATCAGGTCCCACACCTCATTCCTGTAACCCTTGAGCCAAGGATGCTTAGCCCGATAAGCATTTCTGACTTGTTGGATTATCAACTCAGCATCTCCGAACACTGCTACCTTCTTAATTCCCATTTCTTTTGCAGCCCTCATACCCAGAACAAGAGCATCATATTCTGCCACATTATTGGTAGCTTCAAATTCCAGCTTGTATGACAGGGAAATGGTTTCTTGCCAAGGGGACACAAGAACCACTCCAATGCCAACGCCTTCACTAGAAGAAGCTCCATCGAAGAACATTTTCCAAACAGAGGTGGTTGGAGGAGGTATCTCGTGATTAAATATGGGTTGCTTTCTGATTTGNGCAAAGATGGGGTGATTAGTGGGGTCTGCTTCGTCACTGACAATGTAGGCCAGCTGAGCTTCTCTGTACAACCCCCTGTGTTCCCCTCCAAAGACTGGAATGATGGAATATGTGAGATCCATTTGTAATGTTCCTCCAAGTTTTTTAATCCAAGACCTAGACAACAACATGTCGAACTTGGGGGGAACATCGGCTACTACAATGTCCATGACCACACTCTTCATTAGCAACTGAAATAAAGAGACCACCAAGTCTTTGATGACTCCAACGCATTGCACCTTCCTTGAATCAAAAGAGTACAAATCGTGATAAGCCTTTGTCACTTCCAGTCCCAATTCTTCCATGATTATCTTGGGCATAAGGTTGTGGGAAGCTCCTGAATCCATGANCATGGGACCTAGGATGACTGTTGGCTTTTCATATTGAAGATTTACTGAGTCTGTAGAAGGCTGGGGGGACTCAGATTGTAGCAACCTGGAGAGGGACCTTTTGAAGTCTTCATTTTTAACTAGCTCTGAGAGGGGTACGAGAATTCTAATCTTTTGAATTTCATGCTCAAAACTAAAGGAGGGAAAAGGCTTAAGAGCTTCCCTTACCTCAGAGACAGGTTCTTTGGCTGTTGGCGAAGTATTCTGAGTTTTCTTTTCTTTAATAGTGATTGTAGCAGGTTTAGCAGGTTTTTCTGCTATGAGGGGCTGATCATGGATATCGAAATTTCCTTCTTTCTTCTTTGACCTGAGATGATACCTGTTAGGAGTGTTGTTGGCCTTTTCCCCTTTACCCAACTCATTGAATTGACTGTTCATAAGGGATTCTTCATATATATATTGAGTTAAATGGGGAAAAGAGAAAGTGTCTTCAATACAGTGAATTTCAGGGTCAATCTCATCTATCTCCTCTCCTTCCTCATGAGCAACTAGGTTATTTTGGAGAGGGGTTTGAATCCTCTGCTCATCTATGTATTTGATCCTTTGTTCCCTTGGAAAAGCATGTGGCACATTGTTGCTAGGCCTCCTGAAGCCTCTGTTATCAGTATTTTGGGGATTTCTGTACATGGGCTTCCCTTCCAACTCCCACCTTTCCATTCTAGCCGAAAGCGACTTTAGCACTTTAGTTACCTCGTCCGTCTGAAGGGGAAGGGGAGAGGAATTGGATGGGGAGGCTTCATGTCTCCTCCTGGATATGTCTCTATCAGTGTTACTCCTGAGTCGGTCAATAGCCAATATGTTAGATTCTACTTCCACGACTGCATCCTGCATGTGAGCCAGAGTAGTTTCTCTCCTTTCCCTCAACAAAAGGCAAAAATCGGGATCCAAAGCGCTAGCATAAGTGATTTTAGCAGAGGCTTCTGAGGGCTTTATTTCAGTGGGGATCTTATTGTACATTTTATTGAATCTCTTGGAGAAGTCAGAGATAGATTCTCCTTCCTTTTTCTTCAAAGACCCAAACTTTGTCATGTAATACATGAAGTCTTTTTTGTCTCCCCATTGTCTCAAAAAGGCATTATCCAAAGCCTCAATCCCATCAATAGATCCAGGAGGCAGGGCCCTAAACCACTTTCTAGCCTTGCCTTCAAGGCTATGGACATAATTTCTCATCTATACGTCTACATGCATGATAACATGATCATCTGTAAAACTGTAAAAGGCTTCAAGGTGTTCTTCTGCAGCTATGTCCCCTTCACCTGTAAACTTGGGCAGCTGCTTAAGGTAGCCATCTGCTGGAAGGGCATTGAGAGGCTGAGATAACATAAGGGGAGCATACCTAGCAACTATAATAACCTCCATTCTGGTCATGGAGGGATTTGCCCCTACCATAGGAATATTAGGTGGAGGAGAACTTGGAGGAGAAGGAGCTCGAATAGGGGATACTGGAAATGAGCTTCCAGGTGGAAGGGGAAACAATGGGGGATTCAAAGAGAAGGATAAAGGGCTTGAGTCAGTAGATGCTTCTCTCTGTGCAACAGCAACAACAGTAACAAGAGGAGGAGTGGTAAAGCTAGGAGTGGGGAAATCTTTTGTGGTCCTGGGTCTACGCCAAGGTACAACTTCAGGGGAGAGGGGAGTGACAAGGATTTCTCCCTCCAATCCTAGACCAGGAGGGGAAAACTCAGCAGGAACACTTCCGGAATTCAGGAAACGAGAAACTTCAGAAAAAGGTCTACTAGGAAGCTGAGAAGAAGAAAATGGAGCTCCTACAGAAGGAGATGGCAGATTACCTGGTTCGACAGTGGAAGTTTCTCCTTTAGAGGCCTTTCCTTTTCTGAAAATCACCTTTGGATCAACTTCAGGTCTAGCTAGAGGTAGTTGTGGATGGGACCGCGTGTATCTACCTCTGGAAGCCACAACTAAAATAGCAGGTTTGCCACAATGGAGTCGCCAGGTGCATAGTAGCAATATCGTAAGGCTCTGATGCCTGATGCACCTTCAGAATCAAAGGCTCAATGTCGTTCAATCCCAGGGAAAATTTTCAACTTCGTCCCCGGCAATGATGCCAGAAATGTTGGCTACATAAGTCACTCATGGATTGCAACAGAAGTAAGCCTGAGGCCCATCAATTTATGTCACGATTTGTTTATAAAGGGGGTGATCAAATGGAAGTAAACTCAGAACAATATCACTCACTCAGAAAACTGTGTTGGAACAACATGGACATGTGAGGTCTTGATTTAAATGAAGCTAGTAAATTTGCATAGTGGTGAGTAAGTGAAAGAAAAGAAAGGGGAAAAGTCTCAGATATGAGATCCTCTCAAACTAGAGAAACTTCAAAGTAAACCTCATACGTTGCAGAACTAATACAATCAAACATGCATCATATAGTTATAGCAACACCCGATTGGATCATCCATACCCGGGCTTTCAGATTTAGAGGAACAAGGAAAGGAGGAGGTTGGCTGCCATTAAACAAGAAATCTCAAAATATCATCGTATAACTAGAGAACCAGAGGCTTTGTTAAAGATTTATAGTTTGGATCTTAGCTCTACCATCGATCCTTACAAAAATACAAAAACTGAGTATATATACTCAGAGCAATTCCCTCTCTTGGAAACAAGAAGGTAGATGAGACATTAAAGTCTAACTTAGTGTGCACAGGTTCTTCTGATCAGTCGAGGACATCAGATCGGCATGGCTCTTTTAGGAAAACCTGCACACATGACGATCTTGGGCAGATTGCCTGCCAAAACCTCCATGCACCGCATTCATGGCTTGAGCTGAGGTCTCAACCACCTGCTCAATATTCATCAACTGCTTCTTCCATGACGGGTGGCCGAGACTGAAAACTTTTTACATTTTGCGTTTCGGGTTTCGGGGATTCTCGATGCAGTGGATGAGCGACCCATTGTCCTTTGAAGTCTCGGTAGTTGAAATGCCAAAATGTCTCCCGGGCACTTTTACATTTCGCGTTTCGGGTTTCGGGGATTCCCGATGCAGTGGAGGAGTGACCCCTTTGTCCTTGACATCCTGGTAGCCAAAATACCGAAAGGCTCCTGGGCGGCTTTTACATTTCGCACTTCGGGTTTTGGGGTTTCGAAATGCAGTGGAAGAAAGAAACCCTTTGTCTCTTGACATCCCGGTAGCCGAAATACCGAAAGGCTCCTGAGTAGCTTTTACATTTTGCGCTTCGGGTTTCGAGGATTCCCGATGCAGTGGAGGAACGCCCCTTTGTCTCTTGACATTCTGGTATCCGAAATACCGAAAGGCTCCTGGGCGGCTTTTACATATCTCGATAGCCGAAATACCGAAAGACTCCTGGGCGGCTTTTACATTTCGCACTTCGGGTTTCGGGGATTCTCGATCCAATGGAGGAACGCCCCTTTGTCTCTTGACATCCCAGTAGCCGAAATACCGAAAGGCTCCTGGGCAGATTTTCATTTCGTGTTTTGGGTTTCGAGGATTCCCGATGTAGTGGAAGAGTGACCCCTTTGTCCTTTGAGGTCCCGGTAGTCGAAATGCTGAAATGGTTCATCATTTTGTGATTTTGGCCATAAGAGATGAGCCCATCCACCAAACCTCGTGCAACTCTGTGACTCAAAATTACCCGACGACCGTCGATCTGCTCCATCTGTGTATCCTTGCCATTGAAACAAAATGCCTGCTCACTTGATTTTAAACCCGAAATGGACCTTTATGTGTGTTGCGCTCGACGCTCATGACTTTGTAGGAATTGGCACTAACACTGGGAGGCACTCTTGAGATGGACCTCACATACGTCAATGTACCTTTGAACAATGGAACAATAGGATGTCTCCCGAATGTGCCAATGACTAGAAACCATGTACAAGAAACTAGTGACCTCATCAAAGATGACAAAGCACATGAAAAAATCATGGAAAGTCTTCCTGAATTTTCTCCTAATGATATGCCTTTTACAACAGAGGAAGACTTTGATTAGATACAATGGCCCAAGAAATAAGAATACCAGCAACCCCTATATAAGTATAAAGACAAAGAAGTCAGGGATGTAAAATTACTAAAGAAGGGAGAACGCGATATATTGATTCGACCATCCCAGCAGGAAGCCTTCACAGCAGAATCCCACCCTCCTCCCTCTTCACAATGCACCAGAGTTATTCAGGAAACAACCAAATTCAAAATCAAGGAATACAAGGAGGGGGACATAGTATGGATTTGGGATGTCAAGAAAGGAGAGCCAACTAATGTGAAAGGAAGTACTCAATTTTTTCTTGGGCCTTTCAAAGTTGGAAGAAAATCAGTTGATGATTCTTACTACTTATCCACATTGGAAGGAAGAAGTCGTCCATTACTAGTTAGCAGGCACCTCCTCAAGCCCCACCAAGGTGGGGGGACTTGACTTTACAGGAAAGTGCAGGTAAGTAGGTAGGCATTTGCATTCATTGTATATACCATTTGCATTTCATGCTAGAGTAGTTTGTATTCACATTTGTATATATGCTTGCTTTCATTTTTCATATATATGAGCTGGGGGTGATATCACCACCCCAAATGATTTCTACAAACTTTATGTTGAGATCAAGCAGGTTACAGGTTATGCCAGGAGATGCTGAGTTTCTCATGCACTCTACGGTGAGCACATGTCCTCGAATTGGAGCTAGATGTTATCCCCCAGTTTAGGGATAACTAAGGAGATTATGTCTCGAGGCCCACAGGTCTGAGACATGGAGTACCGAGAGACAGATCGAATTGAGCATGGCCCCAGAGGGGCCATGTTTTTCTTTCTTCAGCACCTCCACTTTGTCAGCAACAACAACATCCATCACCTCGGCCTGGTCCTGTAGCAGAAGTGGATCTTGCTCCATGAGGTAATGAGTCTGGGTATCATGGTATGTGTCACTATGATCCTCAAAACCTTTGAATATGTGCATTCAATTCTTTTTGTTTCTAATAGGTGCTTGGATATTATACATATCTACTTGAACATATTTGGGGGGAATGACATGATTCTCTAGTAAGCTTGTGCCCATAGGTTTTGAGTTTCCACTGGGGGGATTCATGAGAAGACATCATCCACTCCTACCATACTTACCACTTTCCATCTTTCTCCTTCTCATCCATCCCATTACACTGGTCTGGGCATTGGGTTGGACAAATATTTAAGGGTTGTACCTTACCTTGTGGGAAGAAGGGGCTAAAGGCCCAGAGGGTAAAAGTAGCTGGCAAAAGATAGAAGCCAAAGAATGAACCTCGAGATGCTTCGCCCAGGGATCCCCGAGAAAGCAGTAAAAATCTTCTTAGCAAGAAACTGAGAGACCCACAAAAATAATAAAACAAGACTTGGTTAGAGGATAGGGGGTCTCATCACGAGCCAACCAATAGGTCCATGGGAATCTAGTGGTATGACACTACTAACAGTTGGTCACCATGCCAGGGTAGTGGCTCTTGGTGGCATAGCCAAGAGAAAGAGGGTCTCATCATGAGCCAACCTTCTCATCTCCGTGAAATTCTTGTGGGTAACATTGCCACCACTAGTCACCATGCTAGGGCAATGTACCCTAGCTAGCTTATTGAAGAAAAAGAAATAAGAAAAAGACAAAAGGCATGAATGGGCTTGAAAACATTTGCATCTATGACATGTGAAGCTCACCCTCAACAAAGGCACCCAAAGGTAATCCATGCATTTCCCTACTATCACTGCACCCCTTGCCCAGACATCCCTTATCCACTTCACCCACTCACATGGATTAGATTTGATCTCTCCCGGAAACACCCCACATCCAGTGAGCATTAGTCCAATAGGACGCCCTGTCACTTCCTCCAAACTTGGCTTGTAGATTAGTATAATGTCTTTGAGCACTTGCCCGTTTAAAATGGGTCTTATGCACATGTTTAATAAACTTGATGATTAGATGTGATTGACATTACTATGATCCCTATGACTTATGAGCCCATGGAGGGTGTATATGTTGATGTGCAGGGCCATACCCAATGGACAGGTACACGTGGGAAGATGATTAGTTCGAACCTCCATGGGGTTGAAAGCCCATCAGATGGATGTTGAGACCCTAGCAGGGGGCAGAGACAGATTAAAGGGTTTGCACCAAAGAAGAGGAGGACGTTCCACCAGAGGCATCTTAGTAGACCTGTACCTAGGGGGGTTGTGCCCTTTCCAACAAGACGTTGGCCTTAGAAGGCCCATGACGTCACCCATAACACCTATGATGTTATCCAACACTTGTGGAGGTTTTGGGAGGCAGTTATGTGCCAAGTGGCACGTGTGGCAGGTTCCAGACGCCCAAGGAGGCCAAACGTTTTGCTCCAGGAGGCCGACGTTTCCCTAAAGGGGCATAACGTCACCCTAAAAGGGCATGATGTCACCTTTTATGATTGATTAGGTTTTTAATTATGACATTTATTGTAAAACAATATTTTGATGTATTTTTGGCCATGTCGGCCTTTTGTGACCTAAAAATAAAATTAAGGTCATTGCTACTATATAAATAGAGAGCTAAAACTCTCTTTTTCTCATCATCTTTCACTCACACTTGTGTGAGGTCTGAAATTTGTGGCCCTTCTAGGGTCTTTGGCTGAAATTACTAGTGTGCACTTGTTGAAGGAGGCTTATTTTGGGTATCTTTGGCATTTTTCTTGGTGGATGGTTTATAACTAGGGTTTGTCTTGATGAATACTTGGTGAATGTAAGTGAATTTTTTCAATCCTTCTCTTACTTGAATGGTTATAGTATTTTACTTGCATTTTGTTAATGAAATTGTTGGAATAAACCCTAGGAAATAAGCACATGTTGGTGTCCTTGTTTGAATTTCTATCTACCTTCTAGATTATGACGAGTTGTTTTATCTGTTGAATACATTGCTAGGGCCTTGCCATTGCAACATCCTACCATTTGTTCTTCATCCTAGCCATTTTTACTTTGTCATTGAGTTAAAGAAGGAGGAAAATGTGCTAAGGCCTAGGGTTACCTACACCTTAGTAAACCGTTTTCCCCTAGGGTTTGATGGTTGAAGCCTTGGCCTACCAACACTTCATCCATCAAAATCCTCTTGTCTTTGGCCCTACTATCATTTTGTTCCTTCAATTCTTGCTTCTACTTTTGACTCCATTTTCCCTATGAATGCATTGGTCTTAGACTTCTTGCTTGAGTGCTTTGATCACAACCTTCAAAATCTTTTGAACAAACTACTAATACCTTCTAACCCTAGCTTAGATTGACTTGCTAACCCTATTGTTGCTATCACCCATTTGAGTTATAGTCATACGTTGCAGCAATTGAGGATTCTTTAAGCAATTGAAACAATGGCTAATGCATAGTAGTCTTTGCTTCTAATGAATGTTGGTATTGTGACACTAATGATAAATCATTCTTGTTCATTTTGAAGCTTCTTTAAAGCATTTATTGTGAAGTAACGTATTGTGACTATTTTTACCATACATATTTGATTGCTTCATCAATATATTAGTCAATTGCTTTATTTGAAAAAGTCTTCGATTATATGAAGTACTAACCAACAAGTGACCTTGCAAATATAGTTTTATGTTGCTTTGTTCCGGGTAGGTACATTTCTAGTTCTTATTATATTTTATTGGTTGTTTAGCCGAACTTTCTGATTGGTGGTGACTTGTGAGATGGAAACTTTTACCTTGGCCTTTACCCTTTGCCTTCTCAAAACCCCAGGTCACTGAGGACATCTCCCCTAGGCCTACCACCCTAAATAAAAAGAGATATCCTATTGTGGTGACAGTGATGGGATGGTCTCCTGTTACGTCACTTTGTCTTCTTTTACCTTTCCTTTACATCCAAGTACAAACTGCGCGATAACAATTAGTATGAAGACATACAAGTTATTACCATGGGTACCATTAGAGTTGTTAACACAATAAACATAAGATTTATTGGTGTGTGGACCATAGCGACTATAAGGGTTATTATGGTCCAAGTTGCAACCCATACCATGTTATAACATCCCAATGACCTTTTTTTATAGTTATGAGGGAAGAAGTCCCATTTGGATGTTCTTAATATATCAAAATGACCAAAATGTTATAAAGTAACAAGAGCATTGGAGAGCACAAAGTTTATACACATTTATGGTCTAATGAAAAAAACTTTATCACATGGTGAGTAATATATTTTGTTACTTTTATTTAAACAATTACTATAAATATGTGTTTGTTTACTTTCTTAAAATCACATTAGATCAAACATCTAGGACATTCAATGCTTATGCTAAAAAACAACATTCAATGCTTATGCTAAAAAACAAGTTACAAAGCTTTTGAAGTGGTTAAAATGTGAGGATGAAGGTGAATATCTATC
>SNQJ01S0022414.1:125411-152250 GCA_010110895.2 Picea sitchensis | reverse complement strand
CTTTTATCACGGAAGCCCCGATGAGCCAAGTTGTCAAATTGTCCAGTATACAAGTGCAAGAAAGATGGTCAGAGGCGTTTTGACTTTAAATGTGTCGATGGGAAGCTCGAAGAAGAGGAAGAAGAAAGAGCAGAAACCGTGTGATTGCAGAGTGAGTTTCAGTGCTGAGGAAGACCAGATCAGACAGACAGATGAAAGTTCTAGTGTTGTAATCTTTGTGTTGTATTGTAATTTGTAATGTAAGCATTAAAGGTGTGGTAGAAAATCCATTTCTCCATTAAGGGGGAGTGTTAGAGAATAATGGAGAAAATCAAGTAATGTTGTTACAAGTAGATTCACCGGCAGTTCAGATCTGTTTATATCGAAGTCTGTTAAACCTACTCTTCTCATATATATGTAATGATTTCTTCAATGGAATAATATAGAGATTGTTGTGTTGTGTTGTATGTTCTATCTGTTAGGAATCCATGTTTTCCTAATTATATGCTCTACAGTGCAGGTTATGACACTGCTCGTCTACGTATGGTGACCGAAGATAGTAGCACTTGTTCTGGGGCTCCTAGAATGGGAGTTACAACACTTAATTATCCATCCATGATGATTTTTGTGAAGGGTGGAGAGCGTATTTCCACCAAATTTCCAAGAACATTAACGAACGTTGGACATGCCCATTCCACATACAGATCCCTAGTGGAGGCACCTTCCGGAGTGAGGATAATGAGCTAGACATGCATTCTTGCATTCACCTCTGCAAATCAGAGTCTAGCTTTGTTGATGGGCAAAAATGACCATCCATCAATTGGAAGAACGAGTCTAGTCCATGGTTGTCTAAGTAACCCAAGTTGTTTGGTATAACTCATCCTGACGGGTTTAATGGCTTCGTTGACCAATCTAAGAATCCTAAAAGAAACAAAAATAAAAGAAAAGAAATAGGTAACTAATTTCTAAATATTACATATATGTACATATGTATATAATGTGACTGTAATAGGTGTATTTAAGTTAAAGATAGATAATTTTCATTTATATACATTATTTACAGGCTACAAGTTTTAATCGAAACTTATGAAAATCGATGTGAAAATGACTACTTTCGAAGAAGCGGATAAAGAAAGCACATAGAAATATTTTTTGATTTTCCTTTTATAAGTCTTAAACTAATGAAGAAAATGTTATGAAATGAAAACATATAGATAGTCAAAAGCTAAACTTTACGTTCAAATTTCAGTGATAAACAAATAGCAGAAAAATGAAATCGATCTAACCTGTTATTGAACTAATGATATGTATCCAGATATTTATGCGATTTGAAAACATCTAACCACCTTGCCCAGGAGGAAAACCTGCAATGAACCTTAAGTCTATTCTGAATAAATGCAGAATGATTATGTTGGCAATTAAATTTAAATAGCAGATAGAATGATATCAATAGTTATCGTGATCTTATAATTGCAAGAAATTACATTAAGAAAAATATGTTGGCGAACATCCTTGCATTTAATCTATCAACATAAATTAAAGGAGAAACCCTGTAATTGAAGCTAAATAGATGATCACAAAATTTATATATGAAGCATTTTATGGACAACATTCATAAAGGAATTATCATAATAACATAATAAATGATGAGGACTAAAGCTATCAAAAAACTTATTATGATATCAAGATGAACAGAAACTTAATGAAGACACCACCCACAAGAAGCTAAAGCCAAAATGAATATTGTTGTTCCATTAAAGTCTATTGATCAAAAGTCCATCTTCTGCCCCAAGAGAGGATGCCTTGATTACAAAAATTGCAAGTATTTAAAGAGCTTAGAAAAGCTAAATATCTTATCTTGTGGGATAAGATTAAATATCCAAAATGATTTGTTGATTAAAAAATAGAGGGTGATAACCACTCCATATCACACTGTATCTTTCAAAACTAAAACAAACTTCGTTTTGTTTACAAAAGATGTGCCAAATGAGCTCAAAAATAGTCCATAACATGAGATCACCACCAATTATTTGATATCCTGAAAACAAAAACGAAAATAAAAGAGTTTAGATATCATTATAACCAATAATTTCCACAAATTCGAATGAAGATAATCTGGCTACAGAATCGATTGATTCTGTAGCTAGTTCTATTTTAACAACAAAAATCAAATTAAATCTATATAATTAAAAAAAATGAATAAATGTAAACTAAGGCAAACAATCAAATCTTTACCTCTTAACTGCATGCTAAATTTCATTCACAAGATCTCAGAATTAACTATTGTTGTAACACTCTCAACATTCTTTACTATTATGTTCCCAGTCATTTTCAAATGCTTTCCTTGCCTTTGAATAGTGGACTTTAGCCTATGATTTTCATCCTTTAGCGAGTCAATCTGAATAGTGAGGGTTTTGATTTGGGATGGCAGAGTAGGTATGTGTGTATAATATTTATCGATCCAAAACAGACAAACTTCACACCGTGAATCTGTGATAGATGTTTGATAATGTCCACTGCCATGTGTCAGAACATCGCCATTGTTGCCTATGGGTTTCTTATTAAGCTTGATACCTGGAAATCCTTGACTGTGCTTCAGGCACGGTGGCAAATTATCTACGAAATTATAAGCCACGCCGAGATCTGGTTTGAGGAAAGGAGGGTCTTCTTCAGCCAAGAATCTCTCGATCTAAGAATCAAAGCTCTCATGGACCTCGATCATTTTGATCGAGCTTACATGAGAGTTCAATTTATTTCGTAGGTTTCTTGAGATTAACCTACCTTCCCTTTTATTTTTAAACCCTATATCCATGTCACCCTTAGACGGTTTGTATAAAGGCATGTTTGCATTCTTAGTAGAGGTGCTAGGATAGGCGTGTTGTTCATGGCCATGCAATTCAAAGGCTGTCGGCTTAGCATTTGTTTTCTCATGCATAGGCTCATTGAGGATGATCGTAACACATGCTTCTTTAGATGAAGGAACTGCTCTGTTAGTGGCAGGGACTGTGGATTCTTCCATCATAGGCTTATCAACCTCTACGGTCCTGGGTGTAATGAAACCATTTCGAATTAGGAAGGCGTCCCAATTATCATTTTTCAATTTTAGTTGATGAACCAACAACATTTTTATCAACCTGTGATGAAACAGACTAGAGTTTAAACGCTGTCTCTTATACCTTTTGGCCATCTTATACAGAATTCTTAATAAATAAAAAGGAATATTCAGCTGAAAACCGATGAAGTTCATCAACAAATGTATGTGATACAAGAAAACAATGCCAAAGCGAACCTCACATGTGACGAATTGTCTCGGGATTGCTAATAAACCATGCCACCGATTTTTCAACAAGGACACGGACATACTTTTATCACAACATATGATCTTCCTAGAGGTGAAGAACAGGCTCCACGGTACCTCTTCTACCTTGGCGTTTTTGAACCATTTTTTCCCTCTCAATTGAAGACCCATTGCCTGGACTAAAAAATCCTCAGTGACCTCAATATGAATGTCTCCTACCTTGGCTTGGAAGCCATCGAAAGATAGGGCAAATTCTTGGGCAATTTGCAAATTAAAACCCTGAAATTTCTCGAGAAATCCAAGCCATCCTTGACCTTTAAGGTATTTCCTTGCATCATCACACAGGAGAAGGTTTTGCGAGCCATTGGGCTCAATCCTTACGACCGAGACCATGAGGGTTTGAAAGGCAGATAGAAAACATAGTGAGTAAAAAAGGTTTTTGGGACAGAGAAGACCAAAGCGAAATATCATACCCAAAACTCATCAATACCCTAGCACGTATGAAAAGGGGTTCTGCAATACAAAATGAAAGGCGTTTTGCGAAATGAGTGCCAAGAGTACATATGAAACGTGAGACTTAGCTCGAAATTATGGGCCTATCATTGTCGGACTTCCACCTCCCACAGGGTATAGGCCACAACCAGGTTCATTCAAAATTTATCATTGCCCAACAATGTGGGGTTAATTTCTAAAGTTTAGGAGAGGAAACTTTTTGTGAACCCAAGTGTAGTGACAAGAATAGGTATTACCAAGAGCCACAAAGATATATAGCATAGTTTAATTTCAATGGATCCTTGGTCTTTCAAACAACAATTTAAAGCACACTTCATAATCGATGAGCTAGTTTAAAGCAATAAATAAGATGAGCTTCACAACAAAAAAAACCTTTATTAAAATAAACTGTAGAGACATCTACCTTTCATAAACCTTAGATAAAATGGTAATACAATCATAAGTTTTAATGCTTTGTTCATGCTTTCAGTCATGAACAAAGCATGAAAAAAAAGAAAGGAAAACACTAGGAATAACCAAAACATCATATTCACAGTTTCAAAAATTGCTTATGAAAAACAAGAATCATATGACCACGGGTAGCAGCTACATAATTTATTATTTGATGCTTTAAAAGGTGAAAATATGTAGGGCTGCCAACAATGGCGACTTGTTGGCAGAAGCAGTTATCTTTATATCACCGACGAGTTCAGGTTAGAACTATTAGAATGAGTTCAGATGAAAGAACAACTGAAAGACATTAAGCATCTTGACAATCATTACATGGTCCATCTTAAGATATCTTTCGTTAAAAATGAAATCTGGTGACAGACTTCACAAATGAGAGCCATGATGTTTAAGTTAATGGCTCCAATGTTGCTGACAACGCCACTGCTTCCAGCAGGCATCCATAGCCTTTGTAGGGATGTCAATTAACCCACTCTTACGCCTCTATCCTGTCCAAGAAATTTCAATTCAGAATGAAGGATGCTTATGATCAAAATTTATACCTAAGAATTTTCTCTAACCTGACATCACTTCACTGCCAGTGGGCCCGTTCAGTACCCTAGTGAAGTTGTCTTGGCATCATGCATGCATTTACCCACTGCCAGCAGACCTATTTAGTATCCTCGCGGGTTTACAAACACTTTCCACAACTCTTGAATTTTTTTTCATAATCTGATATAAATTTTAAAACATTCATAAGAGCGGGGTGACGCTGAATATTCTAGTTTTTACAAGACTTGTTATTTTCCAACCTTTTAAGTTTTGCTTGCTAACCTTCATTATGGTGTGAAAATAGTTCACTGATGAAACTAATTTTCGAGGACATGAAAGAATTCTTGAGTCGCTTTCTTAAAAGCAGGGGAAACGTAAAGAGATTTTAATAATAGTCGTGTCTTCTCTCAAATGCAAATTGAAACCAAAAATCAATTCTGAACAAAAACCATCTTTAACTAGTCTACGTTTTTAGGAAAAAACAACAATTGATGCTCTGACAGTCCTTGACAGTTGTTTTAAGATGAAGCATTTTGTTCTCTTTTTTTGAACTAAACTGTAATACAGACATGTTTTACACGGAAAGCCAATAAACAAAAAAAAGAAAGAAAAAAAAAATGGAAAGAAAAACAAACCAAAACAGAAAAATATGTACAAAAGGTGTATCTGGGATTTGTCAGGCGAAATACCTTTTGAGAGCTTGGCCATTCACTGGGAAGGTGTCTGGTTGTCCCTCTAAATTCTGCAGGCGGAAAGAACTGGGACCTAGTTTTTCAGTGATTAAGAAAGGTCCCAACCATAGGTTCTAGAACTCGGTATGTTCCCCTTTCCCCTCATGAGGTTTATCCCACTTGAGGACAAGATCACCTACCTCAAAATTTTTGTCCAAGGAAGAACTCGAATCAAACCATCTTTTGACAATACGTTGATGTTGATCCATTTTTTCTTTCACTTGGGCTCTTACCTATTCTAACTTCAACAAAGCATTAATCCAACTTTCCAGGGGAGGGCAATCCTCTTCCTAAAATTTTTGCGATAGTTGCAGAGAGGGAAGAAGAACATGCAGAGAAAGAATTGCTTCCCTTCCATAAACGAGAAAGAGGGGGGAATTACCAACAACGGTTTTTGGAGTCACCCTATCATCCCAGATTGCATTGAATAGTGCGTTGTGCCAGCTTTTGTGGTTTTTAGAAACTATCTTCTTGATGATCTTGATCAGGTTTTTGTTTGTCGATTCTGCTAAACCATTTCCTTGGGGGTAATAGATGGCATAATATTTTAGTTTTATCCCTTTTTCTAAAGCAAAGACACTCATATCGAGCGATGAAAAATAGGAAGCATTATTGAAAACCAGACATTCAGGAATACCGAATCGAGTAATGATGTTTGAATTAAGGAAAGATATTACATGACTGGTGTTTACCACTTTTAATTGTGCAGCCTCGGACCATCTGGTAAAATAGTCTGTCATTGTAATGATGTATTTATGATGCTGCAAGGAGGTGGGGTTAATTGGGCCAATGATGTCAAGACCCCATTGCTGAAAAGGGAAATCCACCAAGACAGATTGCAGCGGGAATGCCGCCTTTTGTACTCGTCTAGAAGCCTTTTGGCAGATTACGCATTTGTGACATAATGTATGGTCTTTGAATAGCGTGGGCCAATAGTACCATGCTCTTAATACTTTGTGAGAAGTAGTGTCTCCACCAAAGTTCCCATTAGCTTCTCCTGCATGCAATTCAGATAACACTTTATCTGCTTCATCTCTTTCCAGACAACGCATAAGGATTTCATCAAAAAAATTGAGAATTAATATACCATTCACCACCTGGAAAGGTGCAGATTTTAGTCTTAATGCTCTTCTCTTTTTTGGATCAAGATGACGAGGAGATGAACTGTGTGTTAGATAAAACTTAATGTCCTCAAACCAAGAATTAGCAAGATCTTGTGCACAACAAATTTGACTTTGATTATGTTGATCTTCAGTTAACACATCAGTTTGACTTTGTTGTTCTTCAACTGAATCAGTGACTAATTTACATAGACCTTGGCCTCTAACAATTTGCGTAGGGGTAATATCGAGATCATACTCTTATAAGGATGTCATCCAGTTTGCCCATTTTTCACCCAGTTCTTTCTGTACTAGCAAATTTCTGATAGCAGGTTAAGGCACAATGACTTTAGTTCTAGATTTCAGTAGATATGATCGAAAATGTTTTACCGTTTTAAAAATAGCGTAAGCCTGCTGATCAACAGTTGGATAATTACGCTCTGCTCCCTTGAAGTCTGACCTCATAAAGGCAATGGAAATTTCATTGTTTTCAACATTCTTTTGGGTTAGCACAATGGCATAATATTGATCAGAGGCAAACATGTAAAGAGTGAAATCTTGTGAAAAGTCGGGGCTCATTATTGATCCAGGGGATCAAATTTTGCTCAAAATTCAAAGTGCTCGGAATCGCTTCAAATCAAACAGGAGCATAGGCCTCGTCGTCACGAACCCAACGCAACTTGTTTGGGTTCAAACGGACATCATATGAGAGAGATATCGCATTCTGTTCAAAATGTCAAACAGGCAAAAAAAAAAAGGGATGATGACTATACCGTCCATACATTCTGTACAGATGCTGACATGGTAGAGGTCATACGATGATGTGGCACGAGGTGGTATATGGTGACGTGGAATTCATTTATTGGTAGATTTGGGCGAATCACGATGTGACACATGGCATAATTTTGGTAAATGGTGTGGTGCCACGTGGCCCAGTCATGGGCTGCCACGTGGCACCGTTGTAATTGGTTGTTAGTTCAAAATATTATGGATTCAGTGGGGTTCGAACCCCGGACCTCCCCAAGGACCAAGCACTTTAGCAATGGCCACCTGACCGGCGTGCCACACGGTGTTACTTATTATCTATATGGTTTAAAAACTATTTAAGTTTGAATTGTATACATTTCGGCAGGGGGTCGGACTGGGGCTTAGCCCCAGCCCACGGTTGTATTGTATTATCATACGACCATACCTTTCGAAATTTTGGCGCGCACATTTCAAACGGTTTAGCTCTTAGTTTTATTATTAAATTATATGGCCACTGGTTAATACATTGCACGTGCATATTGTAAACGGAGTTAGCCCCCGGTCGCACATATTGTTGCCATATGACCCTTTGTTACACCGTATGCATGCACGAGTTTTGATTTGGTTTAAATAGTTATGACCAACCATTCGACCGCCACTTGTCCATTATCTATTCTCTCTTGGAACGAAGCCCATTTTGCGCTTGCGCGTGGTCACATGGGCCACATGACCATGGCCTTGGCAGTTAGGGGCTAGGCGTGCCCATAACCGTCCTACGGTTCACACCATTTGTGCGGTTGCGCCCGGTGCTGAGTTTTAACACATAAAATCACGTGGGGGCTAGGTTGAGGCAACAAGGGTGCATTTTGGTGATCCAGAGATAGCAAGTTTGAAGGGGAACTTCCAGGAAGCCTATCTTCTTCAATTTTTGGCCAAACGAGGTGCCGAAAAAGCCCAGCTAGGAGTTTTTGGATGTTCTGAAGCTATTGGAGCCATCTATTTGGCATTTTGAGCATTGTAAAGGAAATATTTGAGTAATTTGAGCAAACAATACAAAAGATCCATTGGAAGCTGGACCAGGACATGTAGCCCAAGAGAGGGGTGAACTCATTTATCATTTGTTGTGTTATGTGTTTTATGTTCACTATTTATTGTTGTTGTTTATATGCATATTGAATGAGTAAATTAGATAAAAGTTGTGTTGCAAAATTGATCCATTTTCATTTTAACACATGAATTAAATATTGCAAATAATTTCAAGAATACAAGTCTTCTTCATTTTTAGATCAATTATGGATGGAGCCTCCACTATGGATTTTTTGATTGAGTCAAAGGCTTGAATTTATTGTGGTCCCCAATGGTATTGCACATCCTTTTTTATTAAGTTTTGCAATGGCCTCACCGTTTTCGAGAAACTCGGGACAAACCTTCTATAAAAATTTATTTGACTTAGAAAAGATTGTATAGATTTTTTGGAAGAGGGGGGAGGAAGCTTTGAAATGACTTGAGTTCTTTCGGGATCAATGATCATCCCTTCATTAGATACTATGAATCTGAGCAGCTTGCCTTGTTCCACTACAAAGACAGATTTTTTAGGATTTAGAGAGATTTCGTACTTACGACATCGTTGTAAAACAGATCTCAGATGGGCTAAATGATCCCCTTTATTTTTGGAGAAAATAGTGACGTCATTAAGATAGACCACTACAGATTGATTGATTAGACCACAAAAAGCGATATCCATCGCTCTCTGGAAAGTGGCCCCAATATTTATAAGCCCAAAAGGCATCTTTCTATAGGCATAGGTACCCCATGGAGTACAGAAAGTGGTTTTCAGCTGGTCTGGGGGAGACATGAGGACCTGGTTGTACCCTGAAAAATCATCTAGTAGTGACAATCTTTCAGAACTGGATACCTACTGGAGAATTTGTTCCATCAAAGGAACAAGTTAATTGTCTTTGTCAAACGCTCGGTTTAAGTTTCGAAAATCGACACATAGTCGAATTTCGCCACTTTTCTTCTTCACAGGGACAAGGTTATATACCCATTGTGTGTGCCTTACTGGGAAGATTATTTTTGCATTCAATAGTTTGTTTAGTTCTTTCTTGACCATTGGTTCAAGTTTGGGATGCATATTTCTCAACTTCTATTGAAAAGGTTGAGTCTAGGGTTTCATGGGGATGATGTGTTGTATAATGTTAGGGTCAAACATTTTTAGATCATCATATGTCCAAGCAAAGACATCCTTAAATTATTTAAACAATTTTATAAAGGCTGATTTCTCTTTCTCGGAACATCCCGTTCCCAAATTGATGCATTGTGGATTATCTTTAGTTCCCAGATTTACCTTTTCATGGGTCAAGGAAGAACTATTCGTTTTACAATTTACCGATTTTCTGAATTTGTCATGCAAATCATAAAACTTTTCTAATCTTACCACAGATTTCGGGATAGAATTTACCATATATGATGTTGATTCGGGAGACCTTGGGTCTGATATTATCATAAAATTGCGGAGGTGTTCGTCGTGGGTGTCTTCTTTGATAACCACACCTTGGAAAGTGTCTTCCATGTGCAGGAAATTGATGATCTGTTGATCATCATCGAACACTCTCCAGTTAGTGATGTTTTCTAGGACTGATGGTCTGAACAACAAATCAATTGAAAATGCGTTCGGAGAAAGGCCTTCTGTGGGAAAATATTTGGAAGCAACATTAGCTAACAAGTCAGCCTCATAATTGCTTAATGTTGGAATGAATTTAATGTTAAATGCGAAAAATTTGTGCATTAGATTCCATACTTCATCTTGATAACTTTTCAGGTGTGGTGATAGGCAATGAATATAATTTCTTACCTGTCTGACCACGATTTCTAAATCGTTGAATACCATTAAATTATGTACTTTCAAATCTAGTGCCTTTCTGAGTCCTTGCACAAGTGCCTCGTATTCAACAATGTTGTTTGTGCATTCAAATTCTAATCAGCAAGCGATCAAAGTTTTGTTACCTAATAGGTCAATGAGCACACATCCTGCACTAGCTTCTTCTTTAGATTTGGATCCATCGAAGTAGAGAGACCATATGTTAGCTTCATCAACCGTATTAGACACATTAAGTAGAACTGCCGACTATGTGCATGTCATGAGTTCAAACTGTTGTTCCGGGTCACTAATGATAGATGTTTCCGCCATGAAGTTACTGAAAAAGGTGTTCATTCCCTACATTTTGGGTGAATTAGAGGAAGCAGTAAATGGTTCATTAGCGTCATTTAAATTGGTCACGGTAAGCTTGAGGTAATGCTCATGATTGATCATGATTCTGTTAGGCTTCTCATTCTCTGGCAGCCACAAATGGGATCAGTCTGTCACAAAGTAGCCATGCAACTGTTTGGACCAATCCCTGCTTAAAAATAAACCATATACTTCAGGGATGTCAACGAAAATGATATCAATAATCTGGTGAACCTTGGGATTAGAGGATAGCCTAACAAGGACATTTTTTAATTCACCTATTACCTTAACATTGGTCCGATCGAGATGAATAATTTTTAGACTGGAAGGTCGAACTTCAGCATTGATTTTTTGGCAGATAGACCAAGGCATCACATTTGATGATGTGCAAGAATCTACTGTGCAGTTATGTACATTTCTATTGAAAATTTCAAAAGTCAATAAAAAAGGTGGGACATTTTTTCAAGTATGAACAATAGAACTTTGTTGGTTTTTAGTCGTTGTCCCTGAAATTACTTTATCTACATTTGATACACTTTTTACAGCAAGGTATCTTTTATCTGAGGGTTCTAGTGTTGTTTCAGTAGGGATATTTTTAGGTGTTTTAGGGTTGATTTATGCAATTTTCTTGCTGTTCATATTGTTTTTTTTGCTGTCTGCAATGTTCTGAAGCATCTTTTGCAAAAGAAAAGGAAATTTCAACAGTTCATAAACAGAAATATTAGCTCTAAGTTTCTTTAGGTCTTCAATCAAATCGTATTCTAAACTTTGGGTTACTGAATTCTGTTTTGTTTCAGTTTTCTAAAACTGTTTTTTAGGCGCATTAGTTCCAATTTCAGAAGAGGGTTTATTCTGAGTTTTTCTTCTGGTATTGTAAGGATGGACAGTTTCAAAATTGGCTTGAAAGATACTGTCGGAAAAATGCTCGAATATATTGGGAGAGGATTCATCTTCTTCTACTATTTCTTCTTCAACCACATCTTTAGAAATCTCAGAGGGGACTAAGTTATCATGTGCTTCAAGGATTGTCTGTATAGCATATTGTAGGCTTTCGAGGTTCAGGCCTTCAGGATTTAGGTTTGGTCAGTTTGAGGGAAAAGGTTTTCTAAAAGGGGGTTTGTAAGTCTCTTTGCTTGAAGATGCTTCTTCAGCTGATCTCCTTAAGTCTACGACTTGATTTGAGAATTTTTGGATGACCTTTTGTAAACTTTCCAAATCTGAACTCTCTGATTGAGTTTTGGTTTAGAGAGGTCTAGGAAGGATTTCTATCTTCTTCTTAGAAGATGGGGTAATCTCTGTCTCGTTACTAAGATTATATTTTAGGATTAGAATATCTTTCTCGATTTGGCTTGCCTCCTCGAAGGCTTCCAATAATGTTGTCTTCTTAGACCTTTTTACCCAAATTGCTATATTCTAGTGTAGGGCTTTGGTGTAATATGCGACAATAAGATTTTCAACGGGCATTGAATCAATGGGGATTCAATTTTTTAATGTGAGGAACCTTTGATTAAAATCTTTTATTTTTTCCTTAAGGTTCATCTTTAAGCTAGAGAGTTCCATAACTAAGATTTCAGGAGATTTATCGTCTCTAAATTTCTCAAGGAAACAAGACTCAAATTTGTCCCAAGATACAATGGTGTGAGGTTGTTGGGAAAAATACCACGTAGAGGCATTGCCTTCAAACGTATAAGGAAAAAGTCTACATACTACATCTTCATGTTCTACGCTTCAGAGTCTAATGGCTAGCATGAATTTTTTTATGTGATCCTCAGTGATTTGATTAGAGTCTGGATAAAATTTAAGGAGCCATTTCTCAGGATGTTTAGGCAAAGGGTGTTGGGGTCCAGGTATGGCCACAACATCTTGATCGAACTAGGGTCTGGTGGGATTGTTTGGATTTTCCATGGGCGTAGATGGTGTCGAAGTCTGAGATGAACTGCCTTCATCAGATGACTCTTCTCCCGAAGAGGAAGGAGATGAAGGAGGTGGTGAAGGTGGGATACCAGATCCTTCGGCTGCAGGAGTGAGGATGTGATATGGGATACCAGTGCCTTCAAGTTTCTCTCTAATATCAGAGAAATATAGAGGTTGATTCAGTGGACGACATGGTTGTCTGATACGGGCCAAAAGACCGTGTGTCCTTAGAAGTGACTGATGAACAATTTCTTGTACGTCGGACTATGGAGGTTTTGGTGTTACCGACTCAACGATAATCTGTGGATTTTTGTTTGAGGTGGTTGTTGTTTGAGAAGTAACGTTGTCATCATAACGAATTCTTGTTACTATAGGGGAGCGGGTGCGTGGGGGAGGAGTCTTGCGACCTCCACGTGCCATCAATCCTGTTCAGGCCCTCCTTCTAGCGCCATTTGTTGATGGGTGAAAATGATCGTCCGTCAACTGGAATAACGAGTCTCTTCCGGGGTTGTCTAAGTAACCCAATCTGTTTGGTATAACTCGTCCTGACAAGTTTAAAAGAAATAAAAATAAAAGAAAAGAAATAGGTAACTAATGACTAAATATTACATATATGTATATAATGTGACTGTAATAGGTGTATTTAAGCTAAAGATAGATAATTGTCATTTATATACATTATTTACAGGCTACAAGTTTTAATCGAAACTTATGAAAATCGATGTGAAAATGACTGCTTTCGAATAAACAGATAAATAAATCACATAGAAATATTTTTTTATTTTCTTTTTATAAGTCTTAAACTAATGAAGAAAATGTTATGAAATGAAAACATACAGATAGTCAAAACCGAAACTTTACGTTCAAATTTCAGTGATAAACAAATAGCAGAAAAATGAAATCGAGCTAACCTATTATCGAACTAATGATATGCATCCAGATATCTATGCGATCTGAAAACATCTAACCACCTTTCCTAGGAGGGAAACCTGCACGGAACCTTAAGTCTATTCTGAATAAATGCAGAATGATTATGTTGGCAATTAAATTTAAATAGAAGATAGATTGATATCAATAGTTATCGTGATCTTATAATTGCAATAAATTGCATTAAGAAAAATCTGTTGGCAAACATCCTTGCATTTAATCTGTCAATAGAAATTAAAGAAGAAAGCCTGTAATTGAAGCTAAATAGATGATCACAAATTTTATATCTGAAGCATTTTATGGACAACATTCATAAATGAATTATCCTAATAACATAATAAATGATGAAGACTAAAGCTATCAAAAAACTTATTATGATATCAAGATGAACAGAAACTTAATGAAGACACCACCCACAAGAAGCTAAAGCCAAAATGAGTATTGTTGCTCCATTAAAGTCTGTTGATCAAAAGTCCATGTTTTTCCCTAGGCGAGGATGCCTTGATTACAAAAATTGCAAGTATTTAAAGATTTTAGAAAAGATAAATATCTTATCTTGTGGGATAAGATCAAATCTCCAAAATGATTTGTTCATTACAAAATAAAGGGTGATAACCACTCCATATCACACTGTATCTCTCAAAACTAAAACAAACTTGTTTATGTTTACAAAAGATGTGCCAAATGAGCTCAGAAATAGTCCATAACATGAGATCACCACCAATTACTTGATATCCTGAAAACAAAAATGAAAATAAAAGAGTTTAGATATCATTATAACCAATAATTTCCACAAATTCGAATGAAGATAAACTGGCTACAGAATCAATTGATTTTGTAGCTAGTTCTATTTTAACAACAAAAATCAAATTAAATCTATATTATTAAAAAAAATGAATAAAATAAAACTAAGGCAATCAATCAAATCTTTACCTCTTAGCTACATGCTAAATTTGATTCACAGGATCTCAGAATTAACTACTAATGTAACACTCTCAACATTCTTTACTATTATGTTCCCAGTTATTTTCAAACGCTTTCCTTTCCTTTGAAAAATGGACTTTAGCTTATGATTTTCATCCTTTAGCGAGTCGATCTGAATAGTGAGGGTTTTGATTTGCGATTGTAGAGTAGGTATGTCTGTATAATATTTATCGATCCAAAACAGACAAACTTCATACCGTGAATCTGTGATAGTTGTTTGAGAATGTGCACGGCCATGTGTCAGAACGTCTCCACTGTTTCCTATGGGTTTCTTATCAATCTTGATACCTGGAAATCCTTGATTGTGCTTCAGGAAGGGTGGCAAATTATCTACGAAATTATAAGCTTGGCTGAGATCTGGTTTGAGGCAAGGAGGGTCTTCTTTGGCCAAGAATATCTCGATCTCAGAATCAGAGCTCTCATGGACCTCGATCATTTTGATCGAGCTCACATGAGAGTTCTATTTATTTCATAGGCTTCTTGAGATTAACCTACCTGCCCTTTTATTTTTAAACCCTATATCCATGTCACCGTTAGACGGTTTGTATGAAGGCCTCTTTGTGTTCTTAGCAGAGGTGTTAAGATAGGCGTGTTGTTCATGGCCATTCAATTCAAAGGTTGTCGGCTCAGCATCTGTTTGCTCGGGCATAGGTTCATTGAGGATGGCCGTAACACAAGCTTCTTTATATGAAGGAACTGCTCTATCAATGGCAAGGACTGTGGTTTATTCCATCATGGGCTTATCAACCTCTACAGTACTAGGTGTAACGAAACCATTTTGGATTAGGAAGGCATCCCAATTATCATTTTTCAATTTTAGTTGATGAACCAACAACATTTTTATCAACCCATGATGAAACAGACTGGAGTTTAAGCGCTGTCTCTTATAACTTTTGGCCATCTTATACATACTTCTTAATAAATAAAAGGGCATATTCAGCTGAAAACTGATGAAGTTCATCAACAAACGTATGTGATACAGGAAAACAAGGCCAAAGAGACCCTCACATGTGATGAATTGTCTCAGGCTTGCCAATAAACCATGCCACAGAGTTTTCAACAAGGATACGGGCATACCTTTATCACAACATATGATCTTCCTAGAGGTGAAGAACAGTCTCCATGATACCTCTTCTACCTTGGCGTTTTTGAACCATTTATGCCCGCTGAGTGGAAGACCCCTCACCTGGCCTAAAAAATCCTTAGTGACCTTGATATGAATGTCTCCTACCTTGGCTCAATAACCATCAAAAGATAGGGAAAATTCTTGGGCAATTTGCAAATTAAAACCATGAAATTTCTCAAGAAATCTGAGCCATCCTTGACCTTTAAGGTCTTCCCTTGCATCATCACATAGAAGAAGGGTTTGTGAGCCATTGGGCTCAATTCTTATGACCAGGGCCATGAGGGTTCAGGAGGCAGACAAAAAACGTAGTGAGTAAAAAAGGTTTCTTTGACAAAGAAGACCAAAGAAAAATCTCAGACCCAAAACTCATCAATACCCTAGCGCTTATGAAAAGGGGTTCTGCAATACAAAATTAAAGGTGTTTTGTGAAATGAGTGCCAAGAGTACATACAAAACCTAAGACTTATCTTGAAATGATGGGCCTATCATTGTCATACAACCACCTTCCACAGGGTACAGGCCACGACCAGGTTCATTCAAAATTTATCATTGCGCAACAAGGTGGGGTTGGTTTCTAAAGTTTAGGAGAGGAAATGTTTTGTGAACCAAAGTGTAGTGACAAGAATAGGTCTTACCAAGAGCCACAAAGATATATAGCATAGTTTAATTTCAATGGATCCTTGGTGTTTCAAACAACAATTCAAAGAACACTTCACAATCGATGAGCCAGTTTAAAGCAATAAACAAGATGAGCTTCACAACAAAAAACGTCTTTATCAAAAAAATATGTAGAGGCATCTACCTTTCATAAACCTTAGATAAAATGGTAATACAATCATAAGTTTTAATGCTTCGTTCATGCTTTCATTCATGAATGAATCATGAAAACGAAGAAAGGAAAACACTAGGAATAACCGAAACATCATATTCACAGTTTCAAAAATTTCTTATGAAAAGGAATAACCATATGACCATGGGTAGGAAGCTACATAATTTATTATTTGATGCTTTAAAAGGTGAAAATATGTAGGGCTGCCAACAAGCTTTCATTGTGAACGTTCAAGGGATCAATGCAGTGATATTTGGCTCCCTATCTTGGAGATATAGTAATTACAGTGTGAGAATCCCAATCGTTCTCTGCAACATTATACTTGCATAGTAGTGGCTCCATGGCATGAACATACTCATTATCATACTCCAAATATTTTCTTTATTTTGTAGCGCCATTGATTCCATCCCCATATTATTCCATTATTATTTATTGGCTAGTGCATTAGTTTGCTAAATATTTACAATTCGGTGTTATTTTCGCCAGAAGCGCATTTTATAAGATATCACAATTTAGTGTTATTTTTTCTAAAACATCATTTTCCATTTCAGTATGACGATATTGTGAAACTTTTTCTTATTGATAAATCCAAATTTAAATTGGTCATATATCCATGAGAAATCATTGAAAGTTTCCAGAATGTAAATCTTCTATATCTTAATGTATATCATTTCCATAAATATAACCATTTGATATGTCAGTTGAGATATATCCAAAAATATAAGGATATATGTATAGGTTCATTGATTCAAATGACCCATCCATCCAAAAATTTATACTTAATAACATGGTTAGAATTTGATGGATGAGTAGGATAGAACCGAAGCTCAACCTGTATACCACACATTATCTGATCCTCCACAGAATTTGTCTTCAGATAGTTCTTCTTTCGTCATTCAACATTATCTTTTTTCATAATTTTCGATGAGCAAGACAAAAATCATGTCATTACAATAGAGAAATCCGACTCAAATGATCGAACTTACAAATTTAACAATATATTTCCCAAAAACTACCAATCCAATTTCAAGACGATTTGATTAGCGTTTCTAAGAGTTAAACATGTTTGTACTCACACTAAAAGGTTAATTCAAATACGGATGGCTTAGAGGGCCAAAAACGAATGGCCTTTCCTTAAATAATGTGATGAGAGAACCCAAAACCTAAAATTCAAGTGGTATGTTTTTCCTTAAATAAATAATTGTGATGAGATTTATATATAGAACTTTTATTTTGAAAATATTAGATTGATTTTTTTGAAAATAATTTTTTATTTTTCTTCATGAGAAAAAATATAAGTTTTTATTCATAAAAAAAAAATTATATTTTGCAAATGTTACAAGAGAATTTCATAAGTGGGAACATGTCCTTCCTACTTCAAAAATATATGTGATAATATTAAAAATTAATGAAACCTCTTGTCACACCCTTGAAGAAGGTTCATGTGTGAATGAAGATAAATCATAAATCATAAATTGGATGGTTTAGATTATAAGGAGAAATAGAATGTCACTGTTCTATGAAGAAATCCAATGTCCAATAGTTGAAAATTGTGCTAAGTCCTTATAGAAATCAAAAGTTTTAGATTCATATATTTTTTTCATTCCTCCTTATTAGTTTCATCTGTTTTCTTCTTTCTCCTCATTCATTGTTTCAGGACCAACGATGTTCTCCATCTCTAGATTTGCAGAGTTCTAGGTTATGTCATGTTGATATTTTACATTGTTTGGATCTCTTGGTTCACATTCTTTCCATATTTTTGGTATATTTTTATTACCTTAGTTCTTTGTTGAAGAGGAGTGTGTGTGATGATACAAAACATAGAGATGTAGTGGTTGTTGACAAAACCAACACCAAAATGTTGTAGTTTTATATTCAAGAGTTCGAACTCTAGAGAGGAGCATTCGACCGAAGTGATATCCTTTGCACCGAAGGGAGTCTCCTTATGGATGTCATGAGGGAAATCATTATCAACTGTAGAGGTGGTCCTGAGAATATAATTTGTCTAGTTTCCTTCACCACTTTTTGCATAAATAGCATCCTCCCATTCAACCTTACAACCCGAGAGTTGGGAAACTTCCTACCAATTTTTCATATCTATCTCTTTGTTGATAAGGAGGGAGAACAAGAAAAGACACTTTCCAGTGAATTAGACGACAACATAACCTCTCTTGGAGGACAAGCCATTATCCCTCCTAACTTTATTCCCCTGTGCAAATTCCCATGGAATCAAAGACGAGGCATAGAGAAGGTAAAGTATTCTATGATTTCCCTCATATCATCAATAAGACTACACATGACAATCCCATGAGAAGAAATGGGAATGCTAGTCAGATGCTTCCCACCCTCTATAAGGCCTCTAACATTCAATGAAGGAATGTGCGAAAAGCGAGATGGAGGGGGTGAAATTATTTCCATTAGGGAGAGAGGATGAATATAATAATTGCCAACTAGAGCCATGGTACTTGTGATCAACATCACCCCAATTATCTCATGCTCCAGGCCATAGGGGAAGTTAGTGTTCTCACTGGCGACGTGACATGGAATTATTAACATGAAAACGCATGGAGAAATGAGCTCCAAAGTGGATTCCCAAAGCTTCTCCATCTATCCTTGAGACATGTCAAGAAGACACCCCATCCAAGGAAAAATCATAGTAAAACTATTAAATAAGATTATGAGATATAACTAAATAGTGTATATTTATGCTATGGGTAATTCAAATTTGAGGTATTGTATTTGGGAGGAATTCATTATTAATAATATTTTTTGTTTGTTTGTTTGTTAATTTGTGCGGGACATGTTGGCTACGCGATTAACCTGTGGCTTGAGAAACCGCGACTCAAGGGCATATAAGCCGTCAAAATCACCCGGGGATCGCACCCGGCCTCAGCCACACCAACCCTTAACATGGTTGGATTTTTTGTCCCCGCAGGTTTCGAACCGGTGACTTTAACATCACGAAGTGGCTTAACAACACACTCCATCACCGACTGTCCTACACCTCAGGGACTATTATTAATAATAAATTGGGTTTAAATATGGTTTTCTAAAAATACTTTTTATTGATTGTTCATTGAAGAAATTATTAGTGTTTTTCTAAAAATATACGTTATGTATAGAAAAAGATTAATATAAATGAAAATGTGAAAAAAAAAAAATTTAAAAAATGGAAACATTAAACTTAATTATTAAAATAGTTTTATAAAAGCATGAAAATATCATTGCTATCACATATTGTGAAAGGATATAAGAAATTTCTCCACTACATTGTATAAGCCATCATTGACTTTTAGAGTAGAAATAAGAGCTTGGAGAGTGGAGTTTAAACATAGGAGACTCAATGAGAGCATCAATCCAACATCACATCTTAGTCACATGTCATTGAGTCTCAATATGCCCCACTTATTATATTTTCACAATGTTGGTATCTATTTACTTTCATTTATCTTTATTGCTCTTATTTTTTGGTTCTTTTCTAATTAAAATTTCTATTTTCTAACCTTGTGGGCACTGTAGAAGAAGAAGTGGTTTTCTTGAATAATTTTTGAGAACTTAGTTGCTCAAAAGGAAGTATAAGAACCTTGTGGGCACTCTTATTTCTATGGTAGAGGGAACAATGGTCTTCTCAAATCTTCTTTAGAACTTTGTTTCTCAAATGGAAGTACTAGAACATTGTGGGCACACTTATTTCAATGGGAAAGGACACAAAAAGGGTTGAGGTATTAGTTGGGGGTCAATGTTGGAAGACTTGGGTTGAGATATATGGTGGAAGGATTTATGGTTATTTTTTCGAAGGAAAACCTCATAGGATCCAAAATGATTGAGTTATTATTTGTGTGTAAATGTTGGAAGAATTTATTTAGNCCGGCCTCAGCCACACCAACCCTTAACATGGTTGGATTTTTTGTCCCCGCAGGTTTCGAACCGGTGACTTTAACATCACGAAGTGGCTTAACAACACACTCCATCACCGACTGTCCTACACCTCAGGGACTATTATTAATAATAAATTGGGTTTAAATATGGTTTTCTAAAAATACTTTTTATTGATTGTTCATTGAAGAAATTATTAGTGTTTTTCTAAAAATATACGTTATGTATAGAAAAAGATTAATATAAATGAAAATGTGAAAAAAAAAAAATTTAAAAAATGGAAACATTAAACTTAATTATTAAAATAGTTTTATAAAAGCATGAAAATATCATTGCTATCACATATTGTGAAAGGATATAAGAAATTTCTCCACTACATTGTATAAGCCATCATTGACTTTTAGAGTAGAAATAAGAGCTTGGAGAGTGGAGTTTAAACATAGGAGACTCAATGAGAGCATCAATCCAACATCACATCTTAGTCACATGTCATTGAGTCTCAATATGCCCCACTTATTATATTTTCACAATGTTGGTATCTATTTACTTTCATTTATCTTTATTGCTCTTATTTTTTGGTTCTTTTCTAATTAAAATTTCTATTTTCTAACCTTGTGGGCACTGTAGAAGAAGAAGTGGTTTTCTTGAATAATTTTTGAGAACTTAGTTGCTCAAAAGGAAGTATAAGAACCTTGTGGGCACTCTTATTTCTATGGTAGAGGGAACAATGGTCTTCTCAAATCTTCTTTAGAACTTTGTTTCTCAAATGGAAGTACTAGAACATTGTGGGCACACTTATTTCAATGGGAAAGGACACAAAAAGGGTTGAGGTATTAGTTGGGGGTCAATGTTGGAAGACTTGGGTTGAGATATATGGTGGAAGGATTTATGGTTATTTTTTCGAAGGAAAACCTCATAGGATCCAAAATGATTGAGTTATTATTTGTGTGTAAATGTTGGAAGAATTTATTTAGACCATACTTTTATTTTTTACAAAGAAGGTCTCGTGAGATCCCCCTGTTTTCCCATAATACTCGAGTATTCCTTGGGGAAATGGTTCAATTGAATGAGCTAACTCTTGGATATTTTATGTGGAGATGTTATTTTCAAACACATATTAAAATTTAAAAATTAAAAATATAAAAACATTATTTAGACAAAACCTAAGAATTTTTCTTTCTCATAGCACACCTATTTCACATTTATCATTCTTGTAACATAGATGTCTATTCATAGTTGTACACCTTTTATATAATTTATTTAGTGACAAATATATAATTAGGGCACATAGATCCATAATTCCCCCATGTGTATCACTGTTAAATATATGATTGCTACTACAATACAAGGTTCTAGCATAATTGATGCCTTGGAAAACCTAGCTTAGTGTTTTTTTCTTGGCATCCATAATGATTGGGAATCATGGTTGTGTCAGTCTTGCATCAAGTTTGTGTTGTGATACAATGCCAAAAACACTTAAAAACTTCGTTGCATTGGCTAGCATTATAATTTGCATCACTTGGGTTGAAGTTGCAATAGGTTTATGATTTATGCATCAAACATACTTTGTAAGCATTGAAGTAGGGTCATATGCATCACACATGTGACATTGAGGTTACATCCATCATAAAAAATAAAATTGACTTTTTTGTAAAATTGTTGTTGTTTTAGCACACCATTTCGATGTCATTTTCCCAAAGAGTTCAAATTGATCCTTAATGGGAGTGTTCTCAAAGATGTGCACTATAAATTTGATTCTATTGATTTCATTCATTGTATAGTACAACCTTCTCATTATTAAAGGTTTGTAATTTCTTTAATTATGTATATTCAATATGTCTTCACATGTCCAGTTTAAAAATAAATTATAGGAACTTAAAAAGATTTCATTCATAACAATTTCTTAATTAATATTTCCTTATTATTATGAAAAATAGTTAAATAATGTAAAAATATCTTGAATATGGATGTTCATGTGTCCCTCCTCCATGACTAGGGTTTCAACCCTAGTCATCGGGAATGATTCTTGAAAGTTGTCTCTACTCAACCATCCATGGATTAGAGCTCCCCTCAAAAGTTGTCTTATTTACCAAACCAATTTTCCATGTCTCTTATCGCACATAACGCAGATCCACTACAATTCATAAGATGTTCTTTCATGATGTTGTTTCATCTCTAGGAATTCATGAATTCACCCAATGTTCCTCATGTTATGTTTCTATGGAAATGGAAACTTTTGTTCCCGCCATTTTGTGGCTAAGGAAATCAAGAATTAGTTTGAATTCTAACAAAATTATGAGGTCATATGTTCATTGACTGACTTGTGGCATTATTCGGTAGATTTTCATAATTGGGTTTCTCAAAGTAGGAAGCCCCTTTTATTAAAAGAGGCTCATATTTACCTATATGCATGCAACTTATTTATTATAGAATTTGATGCACTTGTTTATACGGGAAATATTTTCAAATCTAGTCCATGGATCTGGGGAATTGTTATCCTTTTCATGAAGCCTTGATATCCAAACTTTTATCCCTCTATGGATCAAATTTATCCTCGACCTTGCTATGGGTAAGGCTCCTCAACGTTCCCCTTCAATTTTGGCCTTTAAAGACTCTGTTCAATATTATAAATGACATCCAAAAATTTCACAACTACAACCCTAAAATGTCTAAAAGATAATGCATGACCTTATGAAGATATGTGCCAAAATGGATCTCTCAAAAGTGCTCCCCAAAGATGTCTAGTTGAATGAAGGTGAATATGTATGGAAACAAAAAATAGACTATGAGCATATTAAATTTCATTTTAGATCTTTTTTGAGGTTGGGTACACAATCTCCTCCCACCTTAAATGAAAACATGTACCTGATTTGATGGAACCAAAGCGTGAAGGATCCTTTTTTAAAATGAAACAAAATTGAATACTACATGGTGACATAGTGCTAAGGTGAACCATTAGTTGATACAAATCAAGAGCACTATAGGAAAAGTCACTTTGGGTCAAGAGACAAAGAATATATAATTGTTACTTGAATCCCCACTAATTCATGTGAGAGTCCTTTCCCCTTATAAATATCACTGAAACTCAGGGTACGATAAACACAAGGAAAAATAAAGACTCCATGGGAAACTTGAAAACCACTCCAAGGCTTGCACTCATCCCTATGTAAGAAGAAGAAGAAGTTAATTCGATTTACAATACATACACTATGCCCCATGACAAACAATAAGTTTGGACTTAATTTTGGACTTATCTCAGTTTATCAAATAGTATACTTGTAGGTTTCAAAGAAATTATTAAATTGAAGTTTGACAAAGTATACAGGTCTATTCTTATATGCGGATCCTAGAGAATGTCTTCTAATTAACATTTTTTATTTGTAAAACCCTATTGTACAATTTGTTCACAGATTTTTTATTAATTCAAATTTTAACTTTTTTTTTCCAGGAACAAAATATGTATTTACATTAATATAAAAATATATATATAGTTAGATTCCCATGGAATTCATAGGTGTTGATGATCCCTTTGCATGGAATTCCTATTTCTAATTCATCATCACACAAAAAAATGATTTTTTTTTCTAGCCAGTTACATGTGTAGCCGCTTCAAAAAGACAAAAAATATTCAAAGTAGTGTTAGCGGGGAAAATCCCCCTATTACCATACTGGGTCAGAATATAGGTAGAGCACAAACTTTCATTAAAAGACAGTCCTAATCCTAAGCTATCCAAAAACTACCCAAGCAAAGAGAAAAAAGACAAGAAGGAAGACTGATAAGTGTACCTTAGTCCCTAACGTTCGATGCAAACTTTGTTCACCTTTGTAGTTTACTAAGCTATGTGTCTCCTCCTGAAGTTCACCTGCAAGAACACTTAGGAAAAAGATGCTATAAATATGCAATCTCTACTTATCAATGCTAGCGTTCAGATTTAAATGTAGATGTATTAAGCAATAAAGATACAAATATGCAATGAATTGGGACATGAAAAGAACTCTTATTCAAACTGAAGATTAAAATATTACAACCCTCTTGATTGGAAAAACGCTTCACGAACCAGGCCCGGGCTCCTCTTACTTTTGCTCCAAGTGCATCATTCCCATGTTGCCTCTCACATTCAACAGATCTCTTTGGGAAAATAGAAGGGATTGTATAAGAAGAAAAGGCTGAAGAGGGAATGTTGAGGCCAAATCTCAGAAAGGGCTACAAAACTTGGGCTAGAAGGGGAAGGGATTTTGGTAGAGTTTCTCTTTTCTCTTGATTGATGTCGGAATAAGACCCCAATACCTCTTTTTATATGAAAAAAAGATGGTTATTCGGTTTGGGGACGAGCTACAATGGGTAAAATGGTTGGGAAACCTCCAATAGCCTGTTAAATCCGCGAGTATCCTTGCAACTTTTTATTTTTTGCAAATTTTGGAGGTAAACGCGGGTTGTCTAGTATGCATATAGTGTGTGTACACAGGTAGTAGTGGATAAGGATGCATACATGCTCCAAAAAATGGTCTTTTTAAGAAAGAGTCTCAACAGTAATTTGGAAAATTGTGTAAGTGAAAAGGCCAATTCCATGTATGCATAGGTAGGGAAATTTTGGTCTATAATAGATCCCCCCTAATGTGTGAGGTCAAAAGAGAAACTAATGGCCAAAATACATTCCAATATCTTTACCAATGGGAAGGCACAAAGTCGAGTGAGCACGAGAAAACAATTCTTGAGCGCACCATCTGCAAAATAACAATAATCTCTCTGAGGCGGGCACAACCATGCTTGGGATGAACTAATCATGGATGTTAATCAAGTACACTGCTAATCCGTGTCATATAAAGTGTAGCTGTTAGCAATACAAAGAGGATCTACATCTCAAAATCATTTGATGATATTCAAGTACAATATAATATGCATCTTCAAGAAGTATTGATGCCTACGGCTGGAGATGAGAACACCATAGCTCAAACAAAAACTTCAAGATATTCAACATCTTAGGTAGTAGTACAATAGGAGTGTAAGACTCACTACTTTGAGGTCTTCTACATGTCGTCGAGGAAAGACTGGAAGATATCGATCATCAGGCACATAACTTCATCGATTTTGAATTCGGACTTGATTGGACTCTCGGGATGGTCAACTCATGAATTTCAAGAGACAAAATGAAGAATGGACGACTCAGATTGGATAAAACTTCCCTTGGACAAAAGAACGAAAAATGATGACTCATGCAACGTAACATTGACATAAGTCGGTGATGTCGGATGCATCATAAACTCTCCATATGTTTGGAAGAGTAACCAAATGGAAGGGGACATAGCTCTATGTAGCGAGAATAGCTTTCGAAGGTCATACTAGATCCCAATGATTGGAGAAAAAATGGAAGGATGTGCTTTTTCAAAGGTTGATTATCTTGCTGCCGAAAAAATAATTTATATATCCCGTCCCCTCTTTTTGGAATATTTGATTTTATTGTATTTTTCAATTTTTTAACAATCTTGAAAAGGAATAAAAGAATGCTACGTTACAAAGGAGGAATGAGTGTCATGGGAAATAAAACTAGTTTGAGGCGCATGGAACATACTGATGCTTGGTGAAAGCAAACATGTGCAGGATAAGGACACTCGGGAAAATTCCTCCATGGGTCAAGGTGTCAGATCGCAAAGGAAAAAAGTGTTGAAAGGCTTGCATTTAAGGAATGCTTTGAAGGTTTAGTTGAGATCAACATGGATCTGGAATTTTGCCAACGACACAAAGATGAGACCCATAATGTGATTAAGTGTGACACAATTGGTAATGCTTCCCACAACGCCAGAGTTTTCGACAAAGTTGCAAGTCAGAATTCCCTTCTTCATTGCATGAAATGAACCAATGGCAATGCTATTGTTAAAGTAATCAAGAATATGAGCAGGCCTAAGGGAAAGAGAAACAATATCCATGCCTTCATGGATGGCATCCTCGAATGCCACAAGAATATATTCTTCACAGCAATAACCTCCCCAACAAATTTTGTACACTGCTAGCCTTGAACCTGCTACTCCACTGCGGGCATTTCCTTTTTCTAATCCGTAAAGGCTAGCATTTCTCACAACGTTTCCAGCTGTTATGGAGGTGGCATGCATCCCGTGTCCATCTGAGTCTCTTAGATACATGAACTCTTTCGACGGGTCTTCAATATCAACACCTTTGTAATAGATATGCCCTCCTATAATTTTGCTGCCATTCAGAATCCCCAAATAAACATTTAATTTCTTTTTCAAGATCGTTTCAATCGAGGAAATTGGGAAGGGCATGACGATTAACCTCCCTAGAATGGATTCCAGCATATCATGGTGAGTTGTAGCACCGATTTCCTTCCAGTCACTAGCTTGGGACTTCTCCCATATAGACGATATGAACCTTCACAAAAAGTAATCTGTTGTGTCAGGAAGAGACTGTAATTGGTGCTCTGAATCATAAACATGATATATGTGAGAAGAAATCACCTTTATGTACGGCTTTTCTGCTGTTGATGCATGCAGGACGAACACTACCATGAGAAAGAAAATGGGCAGAACGTAGCTTATCGCCATTGTTGTTATTATTTGGTTCAAACGAATGAGACCATTAATATTGAATTGTT
>SNQJ01S0022414.1:103830-125401 GCA_010110895.2 Picea sitchensis | reverse complement strand
TTAAGATTTTTGTCAACTTTTGTTTCTTGCTTTTTGTTTTAAGTTTTTTTGGTCTTCCTTTTCGTTTTAAGCTTTTTGTTAGCTTTTGTTTGTTTGTTTCTTTTTGTTTTAATGTTTTTTTTGTCAGCTTTCGTTTCCTTTTTTATGATTTTCTTAAACAAAAAAGATAACACAAGATAGATTGTTAATCCATCAATGTGGTTCAAGTAGATCATCTCGTATCAAAAACATGGTTGTGTTGTCCCAACTTATTACTATATTGTGAATCTTTGCTTCCAAACATCCCAAAGGTCTTTTTGTCAAACTTTAATTTAAATTATTTTTATAACCTGCTCTCTTTTTTGGTTTTAATAAACCAAAAAATGGCAAGAAAAAATCACTATAAGATCCACATATTAATAGATGAAAATGTTATTCCAATCAAATTGACATGGTTACTTATATTTAAGGAATGAATTTAATGTTTTAGAATTTTGTTAGAAATTTCAATTTAATCAACCTTGAAGAAATGATGGATTATATAAGTGAATTTGTCATTACAAGAAGGCATTGCAATTCTTGCCTTGCATTGCCAATAACTAGGATGTCTCTTATGTTGTTTTTGTTTTTTGTTATTGCATTGGTTCTACTTCTCTAGGTTTTTCAACTCGGAAAATTGGATTTGGAACTAAAACTAGCACTCAAACTATTGTGACTAGCTCTTGTTTTTTTAGATCTTTGTAGCTATTCCCACAAGCTTGCCACTAGAAATNATAGGATGTTTCACTCATTGTAGGCCGCCTTGCTAGTGTTTTACATTTTGAAATACAAGACGAGCACCATTTTCTATAGGGACTATTTCTATGTAGCTATTGTGAAATGTTGGTATTGAATCTATTTCAAAGGAAACTTGTTCAACCAAGTTGAATAGACTATATAATTTGAATATGCTTATGCTAGTCGATCAACAGCTTATGGCACTTTCTCCTTCACTTCCACTAATATGGCTATAATGCTAGGTAAGCATGATTGGAAAGGAAAAAATATTGTGGTATAACACAAGATAGATTCAAAACGTTACTCCATCAATGTGATTCAAGTAGTTGCTCTCGTATCAACAACATGGTTGTGTTGTCCCAGTTTATTACGATATTGTGAAACGTTGTTTCCAAACATCCCAATGGCCATTTTGTCAAACTTTAATTTGAATTTTTTTTATAATGTGGTCTCTTTTTTAGTTTTAACAAACTAAAAAATGGCAAGAATGAAACACTATAAGATCCACATATTAATAGATGAAAATAGTATTCCAATCAAATTGGCATGGTTACTTATATTTAAGTAATGGATTTAATGTTTCCGAATTTGTTATAAATTTCAATTTAATCAACCTTGAAGAAATGATGGATTATATGAGTGAATTTGTCATTACAAGAAGGCATTGCAATTCTTGCCTTGGTCTGCCAATAAATAGGATTTCTCTTATGTTGTTGTTGCTTGTTATTGCATCGGTTATACTTCTCTACTTGTTTCAACTCGGAAAATTGGATTTGGAACTAAAACTAGCACTCAAACTATTGTGACTAGCTCTTGTTTTTTTAGATCTTTGTAGCTATTCCCACAAGCTTTCCACTAGAAATAGGATGTTTCACTCATTGTAGGCCGCCTTGCTGGTGTTTTACATTTTGAAATACAATATGAGTGCCATTTTCTATAGGGACTATTTCTATGTAGCTATTTTGAAATGTTGGTATTGAATCTTTTTCAAAGGAAACTTGTTCGACCAAGTTGAAAAGACTATATAATTTGAATATGATTATGCTAGTTGATCAACAGCTTATGGAACTTTCTCCTTCGCCTCCATTAATATAGCTATAATGCTAGGTAATCATGATAAGAAAGGAAAAAATATTGTGGTATAATGGTGTATTCACAATTTCCATTCTATGCATGTTAGGTCGATGGTAGTGGGTATTGTAGCTAATCCTGTTTGACCCAATTCATAACCTCAATAGTTATCCATTTCTATTGTTTCTAGCTTACATAGGTAGAGTGGAACCAATCCTTGTATTGAATCCAATGACTTTCTCTAATTGCTAAGAGAAGGCTTCATTGGAGGAAATTTGTATTTCGGGTATGTTTTCAGTGAAATTACTTTTCCACCCTCAAAAACATCTTCCAGGATTGAGAGTAATATGACCTTAGCCACTTCTATAATTTTCTTGAGGCTATCTTAAAGTTCTATTCATCTAATAGAACTGATGTGAGTGGCCTATACGAACCAGTTGAATTCGTGTTGTTGAAGATGCGCTTATAGCTCCCAATTACCCATGATCAAGACCTAAATATAGGTTCAATATAGTATGTAGTGGCTTTGCACCATGTACAAAAGGCGATAGGTGCTGCAAAGGTTGTGGCAGAGGCAAAATAAACTATCATGATTGATATCCTTCATGGACACACCTTCATCACCACAATTAAGGATGAGCATTACTACCGATCTAAAGATAGCACCCGAGAGGCCGATTAATGCTAAATATATCTCGAGAATTACTTTCTATCATTAAATGTTTAACTAATTAAATAACGTTTCTAGAGTTTAAACATAGGAAATTGACATCTAAAATGAAATTCAATTGCCTTTCCTTTATATGAGGCCAAATACTAGGAAGAATATTGTAACTTTTGATAGCAATATATGAAACTATAATCTTAGAAATAATCTCAATGCATGGAAACTTAGTTCCATATGATATGTTCTACTTACTCCAAACTAGTTTCAAGTTTTAAGAAAAATGAAAAATTGCTTACCATATTCCAAGCCTAAAAGGTGGGGACTAATAATGCTTACCTTATTTAGAAGGTAAGGTCATATGGTTTCATATATTACGAGAAAGAGGTATCTCCAAAAGCTACCAATTGTCTCTCTCTTCTTATGCATTTCGAAACTAATTCCTTCCTTGAACTTTGGAGCTTATAGGAATTTTTTCATCTCTCTCCATATGCATTTGGTAACCAGTTCCTTCCTTGGACATTTGATTTCATGGACATTAATTTCGATAAATCTTTGGCAAGTGCACATAAAATCTTTATTTTTCATCTCTATGCCCATGAAGAAGATTGTTTGTAAGTCCTTAAGGATAAGGAAGAACTTTTCTCACTTTCAACGAATATCTTCCTGAATAGGGATCTCACTTTTCTTTAAGTAGAAGATATTAAAATAGAACAAATGTAAGTGGTTGTTTCTAATAAACGCAATAGCTATGCAATTGTTTACAACCTACACACAATTAATATTCATGACTATAGTCCATGTAACACTCCTACTTTCTACTCAATTATAACATGCACAAGGTTCGAAGGGACATTCATGTATCTCTATTTGATGTTGAAATTATATTGGTACTATATGGTCCTCTCCATGTATTTTATAGGTTTTCATTATTAAAACATATATTGGGGTTCTCAAAAAGACAAAATATGAAAGCCTTGAACCATCCCTTCCGAATGCAGGAGTACACCCTTTCAAATTGTGGAATCCTAGGTAAGTATCAAAATCTTTTTGTTCCATTGTAGAGGAGTTGAAGGTGGCACAAAAACCTTTGGCTATCCAGAAAATCAACAACCTACACATTATGGAGAGCGCAACAAGGGGGTATTAAGGAATGAGTGCATGTCGTTGGATACCCTCACCAATTGAAAAATTGGGAGAAAGAAATGGATCCAATGGGAGCTTGGATGGAGATGGTTTGTAATGGAGCATTGTACCCCGGGGGGGGTTATTCTCAATTGAACAAAGGATGACGTATAATAATACCATTCAATGAATGATACCATGAGTTAGTCAACGATGAAATTAAGGTGGTGGTTGGTCATAAATGATATGGTGGATAAATACATGAGAGGACCATAGTCATTTGTCATGGAGGTTGGTTTATTAGTTTGGGGATTTCAATGAACATAGATTGAGCATGGAGGGGAATGGTATTCTCTTTCATGATCATTAATTCAAATGGAGATAGGAGAAAAAGGATAGTTCACACAATGGAAGAAGGAAGATCTCATTAATCCCATTGTAATCATGGCCAAGATTTAAATTGATGGGTAGTTTAAGGCTTTTGAGAGGTGCATAGCCCATATTTTTGCGAAAGAGGAAGAACCTTGTGAGACCTAGATGTAATGTTTGAAGTGTTAATTTAATAGAAAAGTGTTTCTTGTAGATTTTCCTCCATTAATGGGTTGTGTGCATTTCTTTGAATTGCATTGTTGTGTGCTTTCCTCGTAATTGCACCATCTATATTTAATAGACTGTCTACACTACTAATGTATCAGATCATGTTTGATCCCCACATTTGAGTGAGAATGACAAACCGATGTTTTGACATGGTAAAACTCCTATGGGGAAACATCCAAGACCCCTGCCAACATGGGCACTTGGAGCAATTTATTAATGAGAAACAAAACGATTACATAGATATTTACAAGAGAGTTTCTCGCAATCGATCATCAGTAATGAACCTTAGTAAAGAATGATCTCTAGAAGAAGATAGCCTAAGTGAAATCTAGGTAGAAGAAACCAACATGAGTTCTCCAATGTTTTTGAGGATGTTAGGGTATTTACACACTTAGTAGTTAGTTAAGATCTACTTGGTACAATATTTCCTTAGGTTAAAGTGTTTTTCTTTAGTATGCATTTGTAGTTATGTAATCTGGCGGTCAGAATATGTTCTAGACATAAAGTGATCTGATGACTCATATTCTCCTCGATACTAATGGCTATATTCATTTGTGGCTTAATACACAATTTGTCAGTGATATCTACTTAAATAACATGGAGGGTCATTTTTTAATTACTCAATCAGGGAATCTCCTCTCACAAAGGATTCAAACACAAGGTCGCATGGGGGACGGTGATGGAGATATCCACTCCTGATCCCGACAAAGTGTTTGGGAGAGTTTGTATTGGGAGTGAATCTTGTAGAGTTATTGACCCAACTTGTGTCATACCTCCTAGACGCTCGGATCCTATCAAGGTACTCTAAGAATGATTTTGGTCATGTTGTGTTTTAGGCCCTAGGAGGATCTTTGGGCTTAGTTACCATTCCCATACACTCGCCCGACTGTTGTACCCCGATGGTTGTTGATTACAAGTTGGTGGCCTAGTTTCCATTATATAGGTTGAAACACATGTGACTGTGAGGGGTTTATAGTGGTACCTGAAGTAGACTCTATTTCTCTAGGCGATAACTGAAGGGACCATCGATTAGAGGTTTGGGTAACTTTTTCTCCTGGATAGTCGTTTTCCTTTGTGAATTCTTTGGATGATCATGACTTCATCTCCCTGGGTTAGAAGCATTCAGAAGGGTAGTTTGTTTGGTTTGTATCTTTTTAGGATTTTCTTCTTAGTGGTGTTCTCTGTGCTCCCTAGTTTTCCATAGTGAGTTAGTCAGTCATTACTTTGGGTCTCTTACCATAGGTGGTAGACCACCCACTCCGCCGATCGTGAGAAATTTTCGGTCTTCCACTTAGAAACATGGAGCCACATTTTAATAGGAGTTGTTTTTTATACCACTGGTTAACTAGAGTCAGTGTTTGAGACTTTTATGGACTTGAACAATCCCGCAAGGGAAGAACATGAGCATAAGATCTTCATGGAAAAATTTATTGATGATACCAACCAAGGAACCCCTTCACAAGGGGATTCTTGTGGTTTTCCTTTCTTTGGAAATGTTGGTGTCCCTTTGATGGCCACTTTGTACATTCTTGGGTTGAATGTGGGACTACCAGTTTGGTTGGGTACCATTCCAAATGTCCTGAATGCTCTTGATGATTCTTAGTTAAGAACCTTATATCATGGGAATCATATTGATGTTCCTTTGTCAACAAAATCTTCTCCTCCTCCTTCTACCTTCTCTAGTGAAAGTATAGCTACTAGTAACCGGAATTCTAAACAAAATAGAAAGAGAAAGAATAGGAAGAAGAAATCACCAACCTCTGCAAGTCATGTTGGAGATAGGTCATCAACCTCTACAATTCATGTTTAAGACCAGCACCTAGCCTCTGCAAGTCATGTTGGGGGAAAACAACCAACCTATGCTATTCATTTTGGGGAGTTGTCACCAACCTCTGTGAGTCATGTTGGAGATAGGTCCTCAACCTCTTCTAGTCAAGTTGAAGACCAGCACCCAACCTCTGTAAGTCATGCTGGGGGGGGGAATTCCAATCGCTACTAGTCATACTGGTGATAGGTCTGTAGCCTCTATGAGTCATGTTATTGACCATTCACCAACCTCTGCAATTCATGTTGGATATGTGAAAACAACCGCTACTAGTCATGTTGGGGGCATTGATGTTGTTGAGAAACCTAGATGGATTGGACATAAACCTAAGTTCCCTTGTAATATTTGCAGGGGAGATCACCTTACTCATTTATTCCCTAGACTTCTAGAGGCATGACTAATGTGGTCTCTATCTGTAAGTGCTTATGATTCTGAGTCTTATGAGGTTTCCTCACAACCTATTCAGCCTTTGGTTGATGAATTGGTCGCAGTGATTCAATCTTTGACAGACCCCGCTCCTCTTTTGGGGGGATGATGCACCTTTAGACCATGTTGTCTCATAGTGTATTTAGCCTTTGGTTGATGAAGTGCTCGTTCTAATGCAATCTTTGACCGAACCCATTCTTCTTTTCGGGGGTGATTTTCCTTCAAACCATGTTGTCTCGTAGCCTATTCAGCCAGTGGTTGAGGAAGTGGTTGTTCCTATGAATTCTTCGGTCGATCCCACTCTTCTCTTAGAGAGTGTCGAGTCTACCAAATGGTCACGCAAATGCAATATCCGACTGATCCCACTCTTCTCTTGGAGAGTGTTGAGTCTACCAAAGTGGTCATGTTGATGCAATATTTGGTTGATCCCACTCTTCTGATGGGGAGTGATGTGCCTACCAACTATGTTTTTAGCATTTATAGTTCAGTACATTCAGAACAAGGGGACATTTTGTCCACTTCGATCACACCCCGTCCAAGTACTAATATGGTATCCTTTGATTGGAATGACCTTGTTGAGCCTCGCCTTCCTTCTTATACACCTTTTCAAATAAGGGTTGAAGTTAATTCAAAAAAAAATTACCGATGGATTGTAGATGAAGGAGACTCTACAAGTATTTTATCCTCCTGGGATTGGAAACCTTTTGGTTCTCCCGAGCTTGTGACCGCTTTGCATGAGTTGTTGCATTTTGACAGACGTCCTAGTGAATATTTGGGGATTCTTCCTCAGTTTCCTATCTCATTAGGTGGTAAGATTTTCCTTTTTGATGTTATAGTGGTCCAAGGCCCTTCAATATGCTTCTTGGGTGTGATTATGTATATGCTATGAACGTTGCAATGTCTATGCTCTTTCGAGTGATGCATTTCCCTCACACTGAAAGCATTTTCACTATCGACCAGTTGGCATCCGATAATCACCATCCTAATTCAATGTTAGTTCAGGATTCCCCTTTATATATAAAAAGTATTCATGTAGACTCTACCCCGCCACAGGTAAATCATGTAAATTAGATCTTTCTCTACCCTATACCGGAGGGACTCCCTAATGAGAATGGTTTGTTGTCATTCAAGCTCTCTTGAATTTTGAAAGCAACATCCAATGAGATTTTATTTATTCTTTTCGATCTCGTATGGATTACTTGAGAAAAGAAGTCCCCTTGGAGTCTTTTTTAATCCCTTTTCAAACTCTCTAAACTGAAAAGTTTGTCGATTGATATTGTTGCACTTCATGCTCATCAAACTCAAATTTGAGGGTACATCTATCCGAAGGTAGTTTACCCATTTTTTGGTCTGGATGGATAATTTTAGGAATAAAGGTATGCCCTAGAAAACTCGGTTCGCTAGGAGAGTATTCTTAGGCGTAATTTTAACCCTTTTTCAGGCCTGAGGGACTAAATTTTCGAAAAAGTAACATTCTTCTTGGTTTTGGTTTATCTCTTTTTCAAGCCTTTGATATTACCTACGAAAAAGGAACCCCCTCAGAGTCCATAGTTAATCTCTTTTAAAACTCCCTAAATATGAAAAAAATGTCGAGTGACCTTGTTCCTTTCACACTTGTTAATTGGTCTAGATAGAACATCTATTTGGCATGATTTTAACCCTTTTTCCAGCCAATAGATTATCCAGGAAAAAGGTACGCCTAATGAGACTTGTCTCGTCGGGAGAGTTCTCCTAAGTTATATTTTATACCTTTTCGGGCTAAGGAGACTAAACCTAGAAAAAGGTTGTGAGTCAATAGTTAATCTCTTTTCTGACTCCTTAAAATTGAAAATATAGACGAGTGATCTTGTCTCAATCACACTCATTAAAATGGTTTTGAAGAGACATATCTTTGTTATAAGTTTAACCCTTTTACTAACCGACTAGACTAATTACTAAAAAAGGAACTCCCTAGAGTCTTCTTTGGGCATTTTTTTAGAATCTCTAAAACGTGAAAAAATCACCGAGTTTACCTTCTGTGGGATCGTAAAACTTCACATGCAAGGAGTCTTGTTGTGTCACACTTAATCACATTGTGGGTCTCAACTTTGCGTCATTGGCGTAATTCCGGATCCATGCTGCTCTAAACTAAACCTTCAAAGCATTCCTTAAACGCAATCCTTGCAACACTTTTTTCCTTTTCGATCTGACACCTTGACCCATGGAGGAATTTTCCCGAGTGTCCTTATCCTGCACATGTCTCCTTCCACCGAGCATCAGTATGTTCCATGTGCCCTGAACTGGTTTTCTTTCCTGTGACACTCGTTCCTCCTCTGTAACGTAGCATTCTTTTATTCCTTTTCAAGATCGTTAAAAATTTAAAAAATACAAAAAAATCAAATATTCTAAAAAGAGAGGACAGGATATATAAATTCTTTTTTTGGCAGCAAGATAGTCACCCTTTGACAAAGAACATCCTTCGGTTTTTTCTCCAAGCATTGGGATCTAGTATGACCTTCAAAAGCTATTCTTGCTACATAGAACTATGTCCCCTTCTGTTTGGTTACTCTTTCAAACATATGGAAACAACACCATTCTCTTGTTCTCCAAAACGGAAACAACACCATCCATATCTGCGTAATTGTACACACAAAAAAAATGACAACACAATTAATTAGTATTCCATCTTTCACAAAATCTTATATCACCGAATTAAACAACACAAAGCCAAGAACTGTTAGGAAATTTTGTAGACTTACTCGATATGGCTTCTACCTCCGCAGCCAAAAGGGTTGTCGCGAACTTCTCCCATAAATCAATGCTTCTTCTGCAACATCATGACTAGCAATCACATTTTTTAAGACTAGTGAATATAACATGCACTCGACGTGAAAATACAACTTAAAATATCCAAGATCGTTGCAATCGAGGAAATTGGGAAGGACATGACAATTAACCTTCCTAGAACGGATTCCAGCATATCACGGTGAGCCGTAGCACCGATTTCCTTCCAGTCGCCAGCTTCATGAGTTGGGACTTCTCCCAACTCATCACCTTTCTGTTCGGCTTTTCTGCTGCTGATGCATGTAGGACGAACACTACCATGAGAAAGAAAATGGGCAGAACGTAGCTTATCGCCATTGTTGTTATTATTTGGTTCAAACGAATGAGACCATTAATATTGACATGTCTATATATATATTTCACAAAGGGCATCTTCGATCTTCGTTTTAAGCTTTTTTAAGCTTTTTGTCAGCTTTTGTTTCTTCCTTTTTCTTTTAAGCTTTTTGTCAGCTTTGGTTTCTTCCTTTTTGTTTTAAGATTTTTGTCAGCTTTTGTTTCTTGCTTTATGTTTTAAGTGTTTTTTGGGTCTTCCTTTTTGTTTTAAGCTTTTGTTTCTTTCTTTTTGTTTTATTTTTTTTTCGATCTAATAGAAGTGATGTGAGTGGCATATAAGAACTAGTTGAATTCGTGTTGTTGAAGATGTGCTTATAGCTCCCCATTACCTATGATCAAGAGCTAAATATAGGTTGAATATAGTATGTAGTGGCTTTGCAACAAAGGTAGTGCAATAAATATAAGTGCAATATAGGCACAAAATGTGATAAGTGCAACAAAGGTAGTGCAAAGTTCATGGCGGAGGAAAAACAAACTATCACGATTGATATCTTTCATGGACACGTCTTCACCACCACAATGAAGGATGAGCATTAATACCTTATCTAAAGATAGCACTAGAGAGCCCAATTAATGCTACATATATATCAAGAATTACTTTCTATCGTCAAATGTTTAACTAATTAAATAACGTTTCTAGAGTTGCAACATAGGAGATTGGCATCTAAAATGAAATTCAATTTCCTTTACTTGATATGACGCCAAATACCAGGAAGAATATTGTAACTTTTGATACAAATATCTGAAACTATAAGCTTAGAAATAATCTCAATGCATGGAAACTTGGTTGCATATGACCAGTTCTACTTACTCCAAACTAGTTTCACGTTTTAAGAAAAATGAAAAATTGATTACCATATTCCAAGCCTAAAAGGTGGGGACTAATAATGCTTACCTTATTTAGAAGGTAAGGTCATATGGTTTCATATATTAGGAGAAAGAGACCTCTCCAAAAGCTATGTGTTGTCTCTCTCTTCTTATGCATTTGGAAACTAATTCCTTCCTTGAACTTTGGAGCTTACAGGAATTTTTTCATCTCTCTCCATATGCATTTTGTAACTAGTTCCTTCCTTGGACAATTGACTTCGTCAACATTATTTTTTATAAATCTTTGACTAGATTTCATAGACATTAATTTTGATAAATCTTTGGCAAGTACACATAAAATCTTTATTGTTCATCTCCATGCCCATGAAGGAGATTGTTTGTAAGTCCTTAAGGATAAGGAAGAAATTTTCTCACTTTCAACGAATATATTCTTGAATGGGGATATCACTTTTCTTTAAGTAAAAGCTATTAAAATAAAAAATGTAAGTGGTTTTTTCTAATAAACGCAATAGCTATGCAATTGTTTACAACTTAGACACAATTAATATTCATGACTATACTCCATGTAACACACCTACTCTCTACTCAATTATAACATGCACAAGGTTCGAAGGGACGTGCATGTATCTCTATTTGATTTTGAAATTATATTGGTACTATATGGTCCTCTCCATGTATTTTATAGGTTGTCATTATTAAAACATATATTGGGGTTCTCAAAAAGACAAAATATGAAAGCTTTGAACCATCCCTTCTGAATGCAAGAGTACACCCTTTCAAATTGTGGAATCCTAGTTAAGTATCAAATTATTTTTGTTTCAATGTAGAGGAGTTTAAGGGGGCACAAAAACCTTTGGATATCTAGAAAATCGACAACCTACACATTATGGAGGGCCCAACAAGGGGGAATTAAGGAATGAGTGCATGTCGTTGGATCCCCTCACCAATTGAAAAATTGGGAGAAAGAAAGGGATCCCATGGTAGCTTGAATGGAGATGGTTTGTAATGGATCATGGTACCCGAGGGGGGTCTTCTCAATTGAACAAAGGATGACATATAATAATACCATTCATTGAATGATACCATGAGTTAGCCAATGAGGAAATTAAGGTGGTGGTTGGTCGTAAATGATATGGTAGATAAATACATGAGAGGGCCCATAGTCATTTGTCAGGGAGGTTGGTTTAATAGTTTGGAGATTTTAATGAGCATAGATTGAGCATAGAGGGGAATGGTATTCTCATTTGTGATTATTAATTCAAACAGAGATAGCGGAAAAAGGATAGTTCACACAATGGAAGACGGAAGATCTCATGAATCCCATTGTAAGCCTGGCCAAGATTTAAATTGATGGGTAGTTTAAGGTTTTTGAGAGGTGCATAGCCCATATTTTTGCAAAAGAAGAAGAACCCGGTGAGGCCTAGATGTAATGTTTGAAGTGTTAATTTAATAGACTAGTGTTTATTGTAGATTTTTCTCCATTAATGGGTTGTGTGTATTGCTTGGAATTGCATTGTTGTGTTATCCTAGTAATTACAACATTTATAGTTAATAGACTGTCTACACTACTAATGTATCAGAGCATGTTTGATCCCCACATGTGAGTGAGAATGATACAATGATGTTTTGACATGGTAAAACCATATGGGGAAACATCCTATACCCCCTCCAACGTGGGCACTTGGAGGAATTTGTTAATGTGAAAGTAAAATATTGCATAGAGATTTACAAGAGAGTTTCTCGCAATCGATCATCAGTAAATGACCCTTAGTAAAGAATGATCTCTAGAAGAGGATAGCCTAAGTGGAATCCAGGTAGAAGAAACCAAAATGAGTGCTCCAATGTTTTTGAGGAAATTATGAATCCCTTAAAGGTCGAGGAATTCCTAGAGGAAGAGAAGGACAATTCAACTTAACACATTTCAAGTTTGGACCACAAGGACACCAAAATTATGTGTGTGTAGAGAACTTAAATGTCAGTTGAATACACGAATAAAGAACATGTAAAGCTCAATTAGTGAAGATTACAATTGGGTTTATTGTTGGAGACAACACATATGTTAATTGAGGTAAATGGCTTAGGCTCGAGATTGCAACAATATTTTCCATAATAGGGCTTTTGGTCCCAATAATAATAGTGGTGAAGGTGGTCTAAAATATATCTATTCCAAGAAAATAAAAGGGGAAGAACTATGATTTTATTAGAAGATCTTTGCACATGCCTATGTTAAGGTATTTACACACTTAGGAGTTAGTTAAGATCAACTTGGTACAATATTTCCTTAGTTTAAAGTGTGTTTCTTTAGTATGCATTTGTAGTTATGTAATTTGATGGTCAGAATATGTTCTAGACATAAAATGATTTGATGACTCGTATTCTCCTCGATACGAATGGCTATATTGATTCATGGCTTAACACTCAATTTTTCAGTGTTCTCTACTTAAAGAACATGGAGGTTCATTTTGTAATTACTTAATCAGGGAATCTCCTCTCACAAATGAGTCAAACATGAGGCCGCATGGAGGATGATGACGGAGATATTCACTCATGATCCCTACAAAGTGTTTGGGAGAGTGTGTATTTGGGGTGAATCATGTAGATTTACTTGCTCAACTTGTGTCATACCTCTGAGACACTTGGATCCGTTCAAGGTACTCTAAGAATGATTTTTTCCATGTTGTGTTTCAGGCCTCAGAAGGATCTTTGGGCTTAGTTACCATGCCCATACACTCGTTTGGCTATCGATTGTACCCCCATGGTTGTTGATTACAAGTTCATGGCCTAGTTTCCATTATATAGGTTGAAACAAAAATGACTGTGAGGGGTTTATCGTGGTACTTGAGGTAGACTCCGTATTCTCTGGGCAATACCCGAAGGGACCGCCAGTCAAAGGTTTGGGTAACAATATTTTGCATGTGTGTGTGTGTGTGTGTGTGTGTGTGTGTGTATTGCACAAAGGGCAGTTTACATCTTTGATCTTCATTTTAAGCTTTTGTTTCTTCAAAGGTTTGGGTAACAATAGTTTGCATATATATATATATATATATATATATATATATAGATGTATTGAGATGTTTGTATATTGACATGTATGTATATATATATATTTTGCACAAAGGGAAAATTACATCTTCGTTCTTCATTTTAAGCATTTGTTTCTTCCTTGTTGTTTTAAGATTTCTGTCAGCTTTTGTTTCTTGATTTTTGTTTTAAGTTTTTTGTGAGATTTTGTTTCCTTTTTTATGATTTTCTTAAACAAAAAAGATAACACAAGATAGATTCAAAATGTTACTCCATCAATGTGATTGATATTGTGAAGCATTGTTTCCAAACATCCCAATGGCCATTTTTTCAAACTTTAATTTGAATTCTTTTTATAATGTGGTCCCTTTTTTGGTGTGTTAAAAATGGCCAAAAATAAACACTATAAGATACACATATTAATAGAACAAAATGTTACTCCAATCAAATTGACATGGTTACTTATATTTAAGGAATGGATTTAATGTTTTAAAATTTGTTAGAAAATTCAATTTAATCAACCTTGAAGAATTCATGGATTATATGAGTGAATTTGTCATTACAAGAAGGGATTGCAATTATTTCCTTGGGCTGCAGATAACTAGGATGTATCTTATGTTGTTGTTTCTTGTTATTTCATTGGTTCTACTTCTTTAGTTGTTTCAATTCGGAAAATTGGATTTGGGTCTAAAACTAGCACTCAAACTATTGTGACTAGCTCTTGTTTTTTAGATCTTTGTAGCTATTCCCACAAGCTTGCCACTAGAAATAGGATGGTTCTCTCATTGTAGGTCACCTTGCAGGTGTTTTACATTTTGAAATACAAGACAAGCACCATTTTCTATAGGGAATATTTCTACGTAGCTATTTTGAAATGTTGGCATTGAATTTATTTCAAAGGAAACATGTTCGACCAAGTTGAAAAGACTATATAATTTGAATATGAATATATTAGTTGATCAACAGCTTATGGCACTTTCTCCTTCGCTTCCACTAATATGGCTATAATGCTAGGTAAGCGTGATAGGAAAGGAAAAAATATTGCAGTATAACAAAGACAAAACCAGTCAATGAAACTTATGCTTGGATCGACAATGGCCCTTCTAATTCATGGATAGATTTTTGAGATACTAAGTGAAATGGTGTATTCATCATTTCCATTCTATGCATGTTAGGTTGATGATAGTAGGTGTTGTAGCTAATCCTATTTGATCCAATTCATACCCTCAATAGTTATCCATTTCTATTGTTTCTCGCTTACATAAGTAGAGTGGAACCAATCCTTNTCAAACTTTAATTTGAATTCTTTTTATAATGTGGTCCCTTTTTTGGTGTGTTAAAAATGGCCAAAAATAAACACTATAAGATACACATATTAATAGAACAAAATGTTACTCCAATCAAATTGACATGGTTACTTATATTTAAGGAATGGATTTAATGTTTTAAAATTTGTTAGAAAATTCAATTTAATCAACCTTGAAGAATTCATGGATTATATGAGTGAATTTGTCATTACAAGAAGGGATTGCAATTATTTCCTTGGGCTGCAGATAACTAGGATGTATCTTATGTTGTTGTTTCTTGTTATTTCATTGGTTCTACTTCTTTAGTTGTTTCAATTCGGAAAATTGGATTTGGGTCTAAAACTAGCACTCAAACTATTGTGACTAGCTCTTGTTTTTTAGATCTTTGTAGCTATTCCCACAAGCTTGCCACTAGAAATAGGATGGTTCTCTCATTGTAGGTCACCTTGCAGGTGTTTTACATTTTGAAATACAAGACAAGCACCATTTTCTATAGGGAATATTTCTACGTAGCTATTTTGAAATGTTGGCATTGAATTTATTTCAAAGGAAACATGTTCGACCAAGTTGAAAAGACTATATAATTTGAATATGAATATATTAGTTGATCAACAGCTTATGGCACTTTCTCCTTCGCTTCCACTAATATGGCTATAATGCTAGGTAAGCGTGATAGGAAAGGAAAAAATATTGCAGTATAACAAAGACAAAACCAGTCAATGAAACTTATGCTTGGATCGACAATGGCCCTTCTAATTCATGGATAGATTTTTGAGATACTAAGTGAAATGGTGTATTCATCATTTCCATTCTATGCATGTTAGGTTGATGATAGTAGGTGTTGTAGCTAATCCTATTTGATCCAATTCATACCCTCAATAGTTATCCATTTCTATTGTTTCTCGCTTACATAAGTAGAGTGGAACCAATCCTTATATTGAATGCAAAAAATTGCTCTAATTGTTAAGAGAAGGCTTCATTGGAGGAAATTTTCATATCAGGTATGGTTGCAGTGAAATTACTTTTCCACCCTCAAAAGCATCTTCTTGCATTGAGAGTTATATGACCTTATCCACTTCCATAATTTTCTCAAGGTTGCCTTCAAGTTCTATTGATATAATATAAGTGATGTGTGTGGCCTATAAGAACCCGTTGAATTTGTTTTGTTGAATATGTGCTTATAGCTCCCCATTACCCATGATCAAGAGATAAATATAGGTTCAATATAGTATGTAGTGGCTTTGCACTAGGTACAAAAGGCGGTAGGTGCAACAAATGTAGTGAAAAGGTTGTGGCAAAGGAAAAATAAACTATCACGATTGATATCCTTCATGGACATGCCTTCACCACCACAATGAAGGATGATAATTACTACCTATCTAAAGATAGCACCGGAGAGGCCAATTAATGCTAAATAAATATCGAGAATTACTTTCTAGCATTAAATGTTTAACTAATTAAATAAATTTTCTAGAGTTGAAACATAGGAAATTGGCATCTAAAATGAAAGTAGATTGTCTTTCCTCGATATGAGGCCAAATACTAGGAAGAATATTGTAACTTTTGATAGAAATATCCGAAACTATAAGCTTAGAAATAATCTCAATGCATGGAAACTTAGTTTCATATGATCGGTTCTACTTGCTCCAAACTAGTGTCAAGTTTTAAGAAAAATGACAAATTGATTACCATATTCCAAGCCTAAAAGGTGGGGACTAATAGTTATTACCTTCATTAGAAGGTAAGGTCATATGGTTTCATATATTAGGGGAAAGAGGCATCTCCAAAAGCTATGTGTTGTCTCTCTCTTCTTATGCATCTGGAAACTAATTCCTTCCTTGAACATTGGAGCTTATAGTCATTTTCCCATCTCTCTCCATATGCATTTGGTAACCAATTCCTTCCTTGGACATTGGATCTCGTCGATATTAATTTCAATAAATCTTTGACTAGATTTCATAGACATTAATTTCGATAAATCATTGGCAAGTGCACATAAAATCATTATTTTTAATCTCCATGTCCATGAAAGAGATTGTTTGTAAGTCCTTAAGGATAAGGAAGAACTATTCTCACTTTCAAAAAATATCTTACTCAATGGGGATATCACTTTTCTTTAATAAGAAGAGATTAAAATAGAACAAATGTAAGTGGTTGTTTCTAATAAACACAATAGCTATGCAATTGTTTACAACTTACACACAACTAATATTCATGACTATTTTCCATGTAACACAACTACTATCTACACAATTATAACATCCACAAGGTTCAAAGGGACGTGCATGTATCTCTATTTGATGTTGAAATTATACTGGTACTATATGATCCTCTCCATGTATTTTCTAGGTTGTCATTATTAAAACATATATTGGGGTTCTCAAAAAGGCAAAATATGAAATCCTTGAACCATCCCTTCTGACTGCAGGAGTACACCCTTTCAAATTGTGGAATCCTAGGTAAGTATCAAATTATTTTCATTCTATTGTAGAGGAGTTGAAGGGGGCACAAAAACCTTTGGATATATATAAAATCAACAACCAACACATTATGGAAGTCCCAACAAGGGGGTATTAAGGAATGAGTGCATGTCATTGGATCCCCTCACCAATAAAAAAATTTGGGATAAAGAAAGGGATCATGGATGATTTTAGGGGCTAAATTTCGCTCATGGGCTAATTTTCCATGGTTTTTCCAAAAATGAGATTCGCTATTTTAAAAATAATTTGCCCAAATTCTATAGGATAAAATTATTTTACCTTAAAAATCGCCAAAATTTTATAAAAACTATATAAAATCCTTAGAAATTTGAATACTTTAACAAAAATATCGCCAAACATTTATAGTTGGCATATGAATGATTAGTAAGATTCGCCAAGGTTTCTACATTTTAAAATAAATTTCCATCCTTAAAATCATCCCTGAAAGGGATCCCATGGGAGCTTGAATGGATATGGTTTGTAATGGAGCATGGTATCCAGGGGGGGGTTCTTCTCAACTAAACAAAGGATGGTGTGACATCCCCCAAAATAAATTATTTTTGTAATTCGAAAATTATTAGGGAATTATTTGTGTTTTTGGTAAATTTGAATTTCCAAAATTTTTGGCATTTATGTCAATTTCGAATTTGGAATTTGATGAATTGTAATTAATTATTGTGACTGTTGGGCAGGGACCTAATTTGACCCAACTAAATATTTGACTATGACACTTGTATGAAAACATAATATTGTTTTATTTATTGCAGGAGGACAAATGGAACAACCATGTTAAATTCAGCTGACCATGACTCCATGAGTGGGGTTTCATGTTGGAACTACCCCAGGGCTGATTGCTACAAGTGGAAAATCATGGATTTGACCATTGGAAGCCCCTGAAAATCAAGGATTTAGAAAGCTGCGAAAATTCCGAAGGAGGGAAAAAGACCTAGGCAAAAAGGATTTTTTTTTTGATATATGGCATATGTGAGGAGGCAGGATGTTGCCGAGTATGCTGGGAAAGAAAAGAATTATTGTATACTTGTTGTTATGAACACTGAATATTGAGTGTGATGCAAGGAGAGGATAACAGATAGAGGAAATATTGTTGAAGGGGAGATTCCAAGTTTTCCCTCATGAATTCATGGTCAGGCTAGGGGGTGAATCAGGCAAGTGATTGGTTGCCTTGTTCTACGGTTGGGAGGAACATGGTTGTTCCCTTTGTCTTCCCGCGAACTAGTTCAGATATGTAACTCTTTTCCTTCTCTATTTGAATGATCGTATATATGATGTAAGGTACTTGTTGTGTCTAAATTGAATTATTTCTATCTCTGTGGAGTGAATTAGATTACAGGTGTAATGCAATCCTTAAAAGTTCGTATGGATACAATAATTTGAACTGCACTCTATGAATGGATTAGATTCTGTATGCAAGTTAGAATTTACTTTACTTATTAGGTTATGGGATGGATTGGTGTGATTTAATTCTGGAAGTAACCAATTTCGAAAACTAGATTTCTGTTATAACAAAGGCATTTCCTTTATGTCGAAATTCCTGGTATGATCATCTGAGCATGAACAGTTTCAGAACTAGTCTATATGTATATTTCGAATAAGTATAATTCTATAAATGCAAATTTAGATTCACAAATGAAATACATAACCTAATGGCGACATGACTAATTACACACATATATATATATATATTCATAGAAGTTCTTTCCTATTGGCAGACATTACAATGAAATACAAAACCCTAGGTCTACATAAACCATTACGCATGTACAAATATATATGTATATATTCATAGGAATTCTTCTGATATTCTGAATATGAGGAACCTTCTACAGACATACAACTGCAAGTATAAATTAAATGCATCAGAGTTGAAATACTCTAGCTAAAGCAACAGTTGATGTACTTCATTCAACGAAAAACAAGTTCAGTAGACCAAAATATATTAGTAACTCCATTATTAAGCTATGGGAAACTTTTTTCTTTCTGTAACAGAATAGGCCAATGGCATAGTACAAATTCGAGTGCTCAAATAACAAGTACGATGTTCGAAATCGAAAGACAGAGACACTTTAACATAGATTATCTTTTTGAATAAATTTAGACAAGACCTCCTTTCAATAATTAAAGAAAAAAGTATATTACATAGTTGATCAGATCCATATTCATTCGATTAAAGACTCAATACTTATACAGGAACTGGTGTCACGCCATTAGTGGAAAAAAAATGACCCTAGGGGTTTACTCCAACAAACATTACAGTAGACACAGAACTAATTATAACAGAGCTAGTTGAATCACGATATCCTTGGATGATGCTAGAACCTGTAAAGTTAGCCAGAGATATGAGAGGGTCGGAACCCCGAATACCTTTTGTGTGGGAGACAGTGACGAGTGTCTGAGAACTTGCACAGGTGGAGACCCTGCAAGGAAACAAATCCTATAAATGTTAGTTTTTAGTCAAGGATTAAGTACCAAAAGAAACATAGTTGTAATAAGATGATAAAAGTTAAACCAATGATTTCCCATCAGAAAGACACTTATCTTTTGAGGTGTGGGTTCAAAACCTTTCCCCATTACCTGTTGTACGTCTAAATGTTCGGGCTGAGGGAGGAGGGCATTGTATAATTTCTGATGGGTCCTCGCAATAACAAGGCCCACGATTAGTGACGATAACAAATTTTCATATACGAAACCCTTAACTTGTAAGATGTACAAAAATTGCCACAAGAACAAAGTCGAAGCAATAACACAGAATTTTCATACAGAATATGGACACGATTAAAGAGTTAAGTTTAAATCAATCCTGAACCAAATCTGTAACAAATATATATGCATAACCAACAGTATCAACCATAAGATATGAGTCATAATGTTAAGGTATGCAAATGATGAAAATAAATCATCGTCGTCAAGAGAACATGGTTTCGTTACACACACGAAATGTTACAAGCCATAGGAATTTCCTTTATAATATTCAAGTGTCTCGAAAATGAAAGATAACCTTGGTAAGAGGAAAATCGGTCGAGGGTCTGACAGAACTACAGAATGATGAGTCCACCCATTACAGAAGAGGTAAATAAAAGAAAGTTTAACATCTTACCCTACCCAAAAAAAAAGAGTCTACACATATGAACTATACACAGGGCCAACCTATCTCCGTGAGATTCTTTGAGGAAGAATGGTAATAGGAACAACAAAAACAAGCCAACTCATATACCACAACTTAAGCAGTTCACAGGGAGATTTTTCGTAAGACCTCTACCTCCCTTAGTTAAACGAAAGCCCATCACTTACTTGTGATATGAAGAATTCTCTCAAGCAACCCTAACTCCAAAATACTCTGGTAACTACTATAGAGGGATCTCAATCGTCTGACCATAGAAGGAATAACGACAATCTCAGGGAGGAACCGTTTTTTTTCAAGGATAAGTGTGACCTTGAAAAGGATTGCAAGGAAACTTTTCGTGAGGAAGAACACAGTAGGCATGAAATAGATACGACAGTAACTGACAAAACAACCGAATACTTAACATTATTTTCGAAGATTACATCACCTTATTAGTTATCTCAGTACTAGATTTAAGAACAACTTACCAGGTTCTCAGTCCCATTGTTAGTTACACTATGGAGTGACCTTCATCACTCACAGACTTAGCCTCTAAAATTTGGGGTAGGCAGAACCTCTTCGAAAAATAAAACTCAGGAATGATAAAACTGTAAGGCTACTTGAACCCTAAGCGTCACCTTTATGCCTTGTAGTAAATGCAGGGAATGTGGTGGACAGGTAGCCATGTGATAGTGGAAAAGTGAGAGTGACACCTAGGGTATGGGGCCCAGTAAATACAAAGGGAATCGCAGGGGCGGCCATTAATTGAAGCTACAGAGCTTTAACTCTTACGACAGTATACCTTCTCTTCCACTTTCAATTTGACATCATCATAACTCGGGTTGAACCATTCTCTCCCTCTGTGTAAATCCGAGACATCAGTTAGATCCTAGCTGTCAAATTTTCAATGGATTTTGGATCTAGCACTTTCTTTACAGTCAACCACTGATTCCAAGATCCACAATATAACCAGGACTTGATAGTTAGGTTAGCTGCCTAGTGTAAGAGAAAAGAGAAAACCCAACCCATGTCTATTATGACTAAGTACCCACTAAATATACCAAGCATAAAACCCACAAGTGGAGTTATGCGTAAACTTGGTATTCTTGTGTTATTTAAAAGCGAGTTGTAGCATGCATTGTAAAACTACCCCTCACATACGTAGTGTGTGTATATATATATGTGTGTGTGTGT
>SNQJ01S0022414.1:56241-103780 GCA_010110895.2 Picea sitchensis | reverse complement strand
TGTGTGTGTGTGTGTGTGTGTGTGTGTGTGTATGTGTGTGTGTGTGTGTGTGTGGGTAAAGGTTAAAAGAAGAAGGGGGTTGCCAAGGTCTTCGGGAACTTTCCTTATAACTTTCCACTATTGATATAAATAGGAAATCTTGTGGTAAGTAGAAATTTAGGAGTTGTAGAAAGGATTTTGTGTTATATTTTTTAAGCAAAGGTTAGTACAGATTTTCATAACCAAGTTGACGATAGGGTTGCTTAATTAGAACCCTTTTCTACCATAAAATTTTATAAACAATTTTTTTGTTGTTGTAAATATGAGAATCATTACATATGGTATAAGAGAAAAGGTTACAACACTTGGAACTTTAACAGGGCCATCTGATTTAATTACACATCTAATTTTGTTTATGAAAAACTAATAAACCTTTATTCTTACAAACAGAAAAACCTTTATGTTTTGTGTTAAACATGGTAGGACATGATGACGGGGAAATCATAATCGATGCTAATCATGAACAAAGACTTCCTGAAAATCAGAGACAGAATAGTGACGGAAGCTTACCTACTGAATTTCCGGAAACAATGAGGAATCTCATCGTCGAACTACAGGTTTTCAAAGCCGACAATGAAAATCTGAAGAAAGCTCAGCAGGAACAACAGGAAATAAATGAAGTCATGTTGCGCAGTATAGTGACAAAGAAAAGCCCAAAAGCCGATAATAATGACGAAGAGGTTAGCAAGAGGGATTCCAAGAACTATGGACCTGAAGCAGAAAAAGGAGACATTTTGTCTGAAGGTACACCTTCAACTGAGGACAATAGAAAACTAGACAGAAAGAGAAAACAAGTAGACCACCTTGAAGGAGAATTTAAGACAATTAAGACAACTACCTTTGATGGAGAATCTAGAATAGGAGAGGAAGCTAAGGCATGGTTATTAGACATCAAAAAATATTTCCAGACATATAACTATTCAAACAACATGAAGGTCAGAATGGCCATTTACAATCTGAAGGGAAAAACCAGCATCTGGTTGCAAGATCTGAAATTGGCCAAGGGCTTAAAAGAGAAACAAATGGAGTGGTCTGACTTTAAGAAATATTTCAAGAAACAATACCTATCTGAAATATACTATGAGAGGAAAACCAAAGAGTTTTATGATTTACGACTTGGTCAAATGACAATGGAGGATCTTATAAACAAGTTCCTGGAACTACTAAGGTTCGTACCTTATATCCGGGAGAACAAGGTAAAAAACTAGCAGTTCCTAAGTTGTTTACCACGGTCCTACAGGGACAAAATTGAGTTTGACAACCCCAAGTCCTTGAGTGAAGTATTCAGAAAATCATGAATGTGTGATGACCAGTACAAATAGAGGGTAGAGTTTCCCAAGGCTTGGAAGGATAAGAAACAAGACCGAATGAACCAGTGAAAGAAGGGATACCAGCCAACTCCTTATCGGAATGTAGCAAAAAGATTTCCTAGAAAATATTTTCACTCAACCCATCCAAGAACACAAGGAGGCGGTAAACTGGTAAAACTGGGAACAAAGAAGTTTGGGGATAACCCCCAGGAACCGTTAAAATGTTGGGAATGTGGAGAACCTCATCTCAGGAGGAACTGTCCATGTTTAAACACAGCAAACAAAACTAATGTTCATAATTTGTAGGAAGATTCGATGGTGGGTGATGTAGGCAGAAGCCTACATCGGATTAATGCATCCATTGATGGTCGACAAGCTGACCACCAGTCCTTTGTGGTGGAAATCGAAGGTAAAATCAATAACACCTTAATTTTTGTTTTAATTGATACTGGAGCTATGTTAAGTTATATCACTCCTGGAGTAGCAGAGTCAAATAAACTTAAGAGGATGAAACATGCAAAATCATGGCTGGTACAGTTGGAAACAGGAACTAAAAGGAAAGTGGTTGACTTTATTTCTGATTTTGAATTTAGTTTAGATGGTCAAAACATAAAAACAAATCTGAATATTCTGCCACTAGGATCTTACGATATGATTAGTAGAATGGATTGGCTAGAAAAGAACAAAGTAGTTCTATATTGTTATACAAAGACACTCAATTATAAAGACGATTTTGACACTACTAGAACAGCCCAAGGTATACCAAAACCTGTATTAGTTAGACAAGTCACGGCAATGTAATTTAAGAAATGAATAAGGGTTGTCAAGTTTATCCCATTCAAATAAAAAATCTGTTAGAAAAAGAAGATAAGCCCAACCTGGAAGAATTCGTTGTCCTACGTGAATTCAGAGATGTATTTGTTGATGAAATACCAGAATTACCTCCTAGGAGGGGAATAGACTTCTCCATAGACCTACTACCTGGTTCGACCCCCATCTCGAAATCACCTTACCAAATGAGTCTACCAGAATTGACAGAATCAAAAATACAACTGCAGGAATTATTGGACAAAGAGTATATCCGACCAAGTGTTTCACTGTGGGGAGCACCAGTCCTCTTTGTGAAAAATAAAGACGGTACTCTAAGACTATGTATCAATTACAAGAAATTGAACAAAATGACAACTAAGAACAAATACCCCTTACCTAGGATAAATGATTTGTTCGATCAAGTAGGTGGGGCCAAGATCTTTTCAAAGATGGATTTATGATCTGGTTATTATCAAGTTAGGATAAAAGAGGAGTACATAAACAAAACAACCTTTCGGACGAGATATGGACACTACGAATTCGTAATCATACCTTTCGGACTCACTAACGCACCAACCACGTTTATGTGTTTGATGAACAGTATTTTCAGTCAGTATTTAGACAAGTTCGTACTAGTATTTATCGACGATGTTTTGGTCTATTCTAAAACGGAGGAAGAACATGAAGAACACTTAAGAATAGTTATGCAAAATTTGAGGAAACACAAACTGTACGCCAAATTTGATAAGTGTTATTTTTATCAAAAGAAAGTACAATACCTAGGACATGTAATTTTAGCAGAAGGCATCACAATCGACCCTGAGAAAATAAAATCCATCATGGAATGGCCGGTACCTAAGAATGTAGCGGATATTCGGTCATTCATGGGGATCACTAGATATTATCACAGATTTATAGAGGGGTTTTCCAAAATATCCTACCCTATCATGTCATTACAAAAGAAAGGTAACAAGTTTAACTGGTCACATAAGTGTCAAGATAGTTTTAACAAACTGAATGAATTATTGACAACTACACCTATCTTGAAGGTAGAAGACCCAGATAAAGACTTTACCATTAGTGTTGATGCGAGTAAAGAAGGACTAGGTGGTGTCCTAACTCAGGAAGGACACATGATTTGTTATGAGTCTCGTAAGTTAGAAGAAAATGAGTGAAACTATGTCACTCATGACTTCAAATTAGCAGCAGTAATACACGCCTTAAAAATGTGGTGACACTACATCATGGGCAGAAAATTTCTATTACTGACAGATAATGGTGGAGTGAAATATTTGTTTAGTCAACCAGATCTTAATGCAAGGCAAGCAAGATGGCTAGCCTTCTTGAGAGAATTTGACTTCGAGGTGAGACATATCAAGGTAAGGAGAATAAGGTAGTAGATGCCCTAAGTAGAAGAGTCCATGAGTTATTCGAAATAAATGTCAGTAGAGCAGAAAGTGACCTAGAATAGAGAATAAGGACAGCAGGTGTTAACGATGAAAATTACACTAAAATAATGGCAGAATTACAAAATAGTACCACAAACTCAGATAAACCAGATCTGAGTATTGACAAAAATGGACTGTTATGATTTCAAAATAGACTTTACATACCAGAATCAGCAAAATTAAGGATAACAGTCTTGGATGAAGTGCATAAGAAACCGTATTCTAGTCATAGAGGATACCAAAAAATGATAACATCACTTAGAACACTATTTTACTAGCCTAATATGAAGGGTGAAACAACAGAATATTTGGCTAGGTGCCAATATTGTCAAAAAGTTAAGGCCGAACACTAGCATCTAGCCATCCTACTACAACCATTGCCAGTACCAGAATGGAAATGGGAAACCATGTCGCTAGACTTTATTACAGGTTTACCAAAAACTCAGAAACAGAATGACTCTATTATGGTTGTAATCGATAAACTCAAAAAGTCTGCACACTTTATTCTGGTAAAGTCTACTTTTAAAGCTATAAATATCGCGAAAATATTTATGAAAGAAATTTTTAGACTACATGGTATTCCTAAAATGGTGATTTCAGATAGAGACATAAAATTTACATCTTCTTTCTGGAAAGAATTATTTGCAAGTCTAAATACTAATTTGAATTTCAGTACGAGTTATCTTCCACAAATAGATGAAAAAACTGAAAGAATGAACCAAATCGTAGAGGATATGCTCCGCATGTATGTAAGAACAAAACCAATCAAGTGGGAAGACTACCTACACCTGGTAGAATTTGCATATAACAATGGGTATCAAACATCGACTAAGCTAAGCCCCTTTGAGATACTGTATGGCAGGAAGTGTACGAATCCAATTAGCTGGGAAAAGTTGGTTGAAAGACTTATGGTTGGACCAAAGATTCTCCAAGAAATGGAAGGTATGGAAAGAAAAGTACAACAAAACTTGAAAGAGGCACAAGAGAGACAAAAAATCTATGTGGACCAGAAAAAAAGACACTTGGTATTTCAATTGGGATATCATGTGTACTTAAAAGTTAAAGCCCGAAGGAGTTCACTCAAACTTGGGAACTGTGCTAAGCTAGCACCCAGGTTTTGTGGGCCCTTTGAGATACTAGCTCTAATTGGACCTGTGGCATACCAACTTGCACTTCCAGCTAATTTAAAAATTCATAATGTATTTCATGTATCATTGTTGAAAAATTATGTTCATGATCCTACTCATATGATCGATTGGAACTTGGTGCAAGTGGAACCAGAAGGTGAGTTCCAGGTGGAACCCCTGCACATTCTGGACCGGAGAGAAATAACACTTCATAATAGAGTCGTCGCTCAGGTAAAGGTGCAATGGAAGCACTTTAGCCCTGAGGAGGCCACTTGGGAGTTGGAGGGAGATTTGTGGAAATATCATCCAATCATGTTCCAAGAAAGGAACTAACACTGAGGATAGTGTTTTAATGAAGGGGGAAAGGATGTGACATCCCCAAAAATAAAGTATTTTTTTTATTCGAAAATTATTAGGGAATTATTTTCGTTTTTGGTAAATTTGAATTTTCAAATTTTTTGCCATTTATGGAAATTATGAATTTCGAATTTGATGAATTGTAATTAAATATTATAACTGTTGGATAGAGACCTGATTTGACCCCACTAGCTATTTGACTATGACACTTGTATAAAAACATAATATTGTTTTATTTATTGCAGGAGGACAAATGGAACAACCATGTTAAATTCAGTTGACCATGACTCCATGAGTGGGGAAAATGTTGGAACTACCCCTGGGTTGATTGCTACAAATGGAAAATCAGGGATTTGACCATTGGAAGCCCCCTTAAAATCAGGGATTTAGAACGCTGTAAAAATTCCCAAGGAGGGAAAAAGACCTAGGCAAAAAGGATTTTGTTTTTTTATATACGGAATATGTGAGGAGGCAGGATGATGCCGAGTATGTTGGGAAAGAAAATAATTATTGTATACTTATTTTTATGAACACTGAATATTGAGTGTGAGGCAAGAAGAGGATCATAGATAGAGGAAATATTTATGAAGGGGAGATTCCAAGTTTTCCCTCATGGATTCATGGTCAGGCTAGGGGGTGAATCGAGCAAGTGATTGGCTTCCTTTTTCTATGGTTGGGAGGAACGTGGTTGTTCCCTTTGTCCTCCTGCGAACTGGTTCAGATATGTAACTCTTTTCCTTCTCTATTTGAATGATCGTATATCTGATGTAAGGTACTTGTTGTGTCTAAATTGAATTATTTCTATCTCTTTGGAGTGAATTAGATTACAAGTGTAACGTAATCCTTAAAAGTTTGAATGGATACAATAATCTGAACAACACTTTATGGATAGATTAGATTATGTATGCAAGTTAGAATTTACTTTACTTATTAGGTTATGGGATGGATTGGTGTGATTTAATTCTGGAAGTAACCAATTTCTGAAACTAGATTTATGTTATAACAGAGGCATTTCCTTTATGTCGAAATTCCTGGTATGATCATCTGAGCATGAACAGTTTGAGAACTATTCTATATGTATATTTGGAATAAGTATAATTCTGTAAATGCAAATTCAGATTCACAAATGAAATACAGAACCTAATGGCTACATGAATAATTACGTATATATATACAAAATGAAATACGTGAACCTAATGGCTACATGAATAATTACGATATATATACATATATATATATATATATATATATATATATATATATATATATATATATTCATTGAAGTTATTTCCTATTGGCAGGCATTACAATGAAATACAGAACCCTAGGTCTACATAAACCATTACGCATATACAAATATATATGTATATATTCATAGGAGTTCTTTCGATATTTTGAATATGAGGAACCTTTGACAGACCTACAACTACAAGTATAAATTAAATGCATCGGAGTTGGAATACTCTAGCTAAAGCAATAGTCGATGTACTTCATTCAACGTGAAACAAGTTCAGTAGACCAAAATATATCAGTAACTCCATTATTAAGCTATGGGAACTTTTCTCTTTCTATAACAGAATAGGCCAATGGCATAGTACAGAGTCGAGTGCTCAAATAACAAGTACAATGTTCGAAATCGAAATACAGATACACTTTAACATAGATTGTATTTTTGAATAAATTCGCTCAAGACCGCCTTTCAATAATTAAAGAAAAAAACCTATATTACATAGTTGATCAAATCCATATTCATTCAATTACAAACTCAATACTTATACAGGAATTGGTGTAATTCCATTAATGGAAAAAAAATTACCCCAAGGGTTTACTCCAACAAACATTACAATAGACACAAAACTAATGATAACAGAGCTAGTTTAATCACGATCTCCTTGGATGATGCTAGAACCTGTAAATTTAGCCCGAGATATGAGAGGGTCGGAACCCTGAATACCTTTTTTGTAGGAGACAGTGACGGGTGTCCGAGAACTTGCATAGACGGAGACCCTGCAAGGAAACAAATCCTGTAAATGTTAGTTTTTAGTCAAGGATTAAGTACCAAAAAGAAAAGTAGTTGTAATAAGATGATAAAAGTTAAACCAATGATTTCCCTTCAGAAAGACTCTTATCTTTTGAGGCGTGGGTTTGAAACCTTTCCCCATCGCCTGTTGTTCGTCTAAATGTTCAGGCCGAGGGAGGAGGGCGTTGTATAATTTATGATGGGTCCTCGCAATAACAAGGCCCACCATTAGTGACGATAACAAATTTTCATAGAAGAAACCCTTAACTTGTAAGTTGTACAAAAATTGCCACAAGAGCAAAGCCGAAGCAATAACATAGACTTTTCATACAGAATATGGACATGATTAAAGAGTTAAGTTTAAATCAATCCTGAACCAAATCTATAACGAATATATATACATAACCAACAATATCAGCCGTAAGAGCTGAGTCATCACGTTAAGGTATGAAAATGATGGAAATAAATCACCGTTGGCAAGAGAACATGGTTTCGTTACACACATGAAATGTTACATGCCATAGGAATTTCCTTTATAATATTCAAGTATCCCGGAAATAGAAGATAACCTTGGTAAGAGGAAAACCAATCGAGGGTCCAATAGAACTATAGAATGATGACTCCACCTATTATAGGAGAGGTAAATAAAATAAAGTTTAGCATCTTACCCTACCCAAACAGAAAGAGTATACACCTATGAACTATACACAGGGCCAACCTATCTCCGTGATATTATTTGAGGAAGAATGGTAATAGGAACAACAAAAACAAGCTGACTTATATACCACGACTTAAGCAGTTCACAGGGAGACTTTTCATAAGACCTCTACCTCCATCAGTTAAACAAAATCCCATCACTTACTTGTGATATGATGAATGCTTTTGAGCAACCCTAACTCCGAAAGAATCTAGTAACTACTACAGAGAGATCTCAATCGTCTGACCATAGAATGAATAATGAAAATCTCAGGGAGGAACCATTTTTTTTCAAGACTAAGGGTGACCTTGAAAGGGATTGCAGAGAAACTTTCCGCGAGGAAGAACACAATAGGCATGAAATAGATATGACAGTAACTAACAGAACAACTGAATAATTAACATTATTTCCAAAGAGTACATCACCTTATTAGCTATCTCGGTATTGGGTTTAAGAAGAACTTACCAAGGTCTCAGTCGCGCCATTAGTTACACTATGGAGCGACCTTCATCACTCATAGACTTAGCCTCTGGAATTTCGGGTAGGCAGAACCTCTTCGGAAAAAAAAACTCACAAATGATAAAACTGTAAGCCTACTTCGAACCCTAAGCGTCACCTTGATGCCTTGTAGTAAATGCAGGGAATGTGGAGGATAGGTAGCCATGTGACAGTGGTAGAGTGAGAGTGACACCTCGGGTATGGGGCCAATAAATACAAAGGGAATCGCAGGGGTGGCCATTAATTGAAGCTACAGAGCTTTAAATCTTACGACAATATACCTTCTCTTCCACTTAAAGAATGGTTTTCAATTTGACATCGTCATAACTCGGGTTGAACGATTCTCGCCCTCTGTGTGAATCTGAGACATCAGTTAGATCCTAGCTATAAACATTTCACTGGCTTTTGGATCTAGCACTTTCTTTACAGTCAACCACTGATTCCAAGATCCACAATATAACCAGGACTTGGTAGTTAGGTTAGCTGCTTGGTGTAAGAGAAAAGAGAAAACTCGACCCATGTCTATTATGGCTAAGTACCCACTAAAGCTACCTAGGATAACACCCACAAGTGGATTCGTGCATAAACTTGGTATTCTTGTGTTATTTAAAAGTGAGTTGCAGCATGCATTGTAAAACTACCCCTCATATACGTAGTCTATATATATATATATTGGTAAAGGTTAAAAGAATAAAGGGGTTGCCAAGGTCCTGGGGACCTTTTCTTATAACTTTCCACTCTTGATATAAATAGGGAATCTTGTGGTAAGTAGAAATTTAGGAGTTGTAGCAAGGATTTTGTGTTAGATTTTTGAAGCAAAGGTTAGTACAGAGTTTCATAACCAAATTGACAATAGGGTTTCTTAATTAGAACCCTTTTCTACCAAGAAATTATATAAAAAAAAAAAACATTGTTGTAAATATGAGGATCATTACAGATGGCATATAATAATACCATTCAATGAATGATACCATGAGTTAGTCAATGAGGAAATTAAGGTTGTGGTTGGTCTTAAATGACATGGTGGAGAAATACATGAGAGGCCTAATAGTCATTTGTCAGGGAGGTTGGTTTAATAGTTTGGGGATTTCAATGAACGTAGATTGAAGGAGGGAGCATGGAGGCGAATGGTATTCTCATTATCATTAATTCAAATTGAGATAGGACAAAAAGGATAGTTTACACAATGGAAGAAGGAAGATCTCATGAATCTCATTGTAAGCCTGGCCAAGTTTTAAATTGGTGGGTAGTTTTAAGGATTTTGAGATGCGCATAACCCATATTTTTACGAAAGAGGAAGAACCTATTGAGGCCTAGATGTAATGTTTGAAGTGTTAATTTAATAGACTAGTGTTGCTTGTAGATTTTCCTCCATTAATGGGTTGTGTGAATTTCTTCGAATTGCATTGTTGTGTGCTCCTAGTAATTACAACATCTATATTTAATAGAATGTCTACACTAGTAATGTATTAGAGCATGTTTGATCCCCACATGTGGGTGATAATGACACACCAATTTTTTGACGTGGTAAAACTTGTATGGGGAAACATCCACGACCCCTGCCAATGTGGGCACTTGGAGCAATTTATTAATGCGAAAGAAAAATATCACAAAGATATTTATAAGAGAGTTTCTCAAAATCGATCATCGGTAAATGACTCTTGGTAAAGAATAATCTCCAGAAGAGGATAGACAAAGTGGAATCCAGGTAGAAGAAACCAACATGAGAGCTCCAAGGTTTTTGAGGAAATTATGAATCCCTTAAAGGTTGAGGAATTCCTAGAGGAAGAGAAGGACAATTCAACTGAACAAGTTTCAAGTGTGGACCACAAGGGCACAAAATTTATGTGTGTCTAGAGAACTTAAATTTCATTTGAATACAAGAATAAAGATCATGTAAATATCAATTAGTGAAGATTATAATTGGGTTTATTGTTGGAGACAACACAGATGTTAATTGAGGGAAATGGCTTAGACTCGAGATTGCAACAATATTTTCCATAATAGGATTTTTGGTCCCAATAATAATAGTGGTGAAGGTGGTCTAAAATATATCTCTTTCAAGAAAGAAAAAGGGGAAGAACTATGATTTTATTAGTAGATCTTTGCACATGCCTATTTTAGGGTATTTACATACTTAGGAGTTAGTTAATATCAACTTGGTACAAAGTTTCCTTTGGTTAAAGTGTGTTTCTTTAGTATGAATTTGTAGTTATGTAATCCAACGGTCACAATATGTTCTAGACATAAAGTGATATGATGATTCATATTCTCCTCGATACTAATGGCTATATTGATTTGTGGCTTAACACCCAATTTGTTAGTGATCTCTATTTAAAGAACATGTAGGGTCATTTTTTGAATATCAGTTGTGAGAAAATTTTATGTACATTTTTTTGCTTTTGCATTAATATATTGCCTCAAGTGGCTGCATTGGTTGGGTCCATGGACTGTTTCCATGTTTGACAGTTTTAACCATGTAATACACTAACGTACAAATATTTGATCTACTTCTGCGATTTTTTTCTTAAATTGTTCATCATGTGTGGAAATACCATGTTTTTTCAAACATGGTACTAAGAGTCTGTATGAATACCTTCTCTCGTTTTTTATCGAGATACTCAACCTATGTGGTTGCATACATCAAAATATTTATCGGTTCTGCAATTTTGGTGCATTTATGAGTTGAGCAGATTTTTCTATTTCATTTGGAGCACTTCTTTTTGTTCGAAAAACTTTTTCTTTTAATAAAAAAAGTTTCCATTTGCCCAAGATATTCAATCCCATTAGCTTGAAAATCAATTAATTTCTTTAAATTCCAATGATTTCTCTTGCATTGAAAATTATTTATCTAATTTCAAAATAGCTTAGACTCTTATTTGAAGACTATAAAATATAAATGAAGGATGACTGATGTATATATGTTATTCTTTATAATCTTGGTAATGGATATTCTATATTTGTATCTACTTTTCAATACACTAGAGAAGCTCTAGTGGATTCTTACACAATGCCCTCTCTTGAGTCTTTTTGTGATTATTTGATTAAAGAGAAAGATAAGCTCTTACATCTTGGAGTGATCATCAATGTAGGTGCATCTAACAAAGCCTTAGTGTCCCAATAGAAAGGTAAATCCAACCATCCAAATAAGAAACATCCTCACAACAATAAGGAAAACAAGGGTCCCAAACCCTCTCATCCAACTTCTACTCTCAATGGTGATAAATGACCAAAATAAAAAATAAGAAGACTCACATACATTACAATTTTTGTGGGAGATATGGTCATATAGATTCTACATGCTATAAAAGGATGGAGGCCTTAGAATTATCAATTAAGGGGCACGACATCAATATTGATTCTTCTTCCAACCCTTTTTCTCATGTACATGCACTTTCTTATTCTAGGTTTTCCTTCAATGCAACACCTTCTTCTTCTTCTAATTAGTGACTTATTCATTCTATAGTATCTTATCATATGGATCAGGATAAAACCATTTTGTATTCACTTAATGATTGTAACACCAAACAAATATTTTTTTGTGATGATAGGTCTCTCAGTGTTGTAGGTTTTTAAACAATTCAATTAGATAATGGACATTTTAATGATTTGTTATGTGTTCCAAGTCTCTCCTGCAATCTTCTGTCAATATATCAGAGAACTCATTTAGGTGAAAACAATAGATTTTTCACTTTGTCAAGTTGTAATGAAGGATTTAAAGCATCCTAAACATGTTCTAGCAATTGGAAATGTCAATGATATTACTAGGTTGTACAAATTTGAAAACTTTGGGTGATCATTTTTTCCATCAATTTTTATTGCTCATAGTGATGACTTGACCAAACTTTGGCATGATCAGTTTGACCATAAAAACTATAACTCATTGTAGCAACTTACTAATCAAAATATGGTGATTGGTGTTCCTCTTTTTTCTTGGGGAGGTGGTGTTTGTGTTGGTTTTGTTCTCAACTACTATCATCGGGACATTTTTGACAAACATGCCTCTTGGCATGTCTCGACTCCCTTGTAGCTTGTCAATAATGATTTTTATGGGTCGTTTTCTTCTCTTTATTTCTTTCTTTAGGTGAAAGTAATTCTTAAATTTCATTGATGACTTCTCCATATGCACTTGGGTTCATTTCTTAAAACTTAAGAGTGAAGTTTTTGACATGTTTTTTCCCTACAAGGCCCTTGTAGAAAAACAATTTGGACACCAATTACAATAGTTAAGAACAAATAATGGAGGTGAATATGTGAAAAAAAAATCATAATTTATTGCACTTCACAGTGCATTCAAATGCAACGTGTGTTTCCATATACACCATATCAAAATGGTGTTGTTGAGAGAAAAAATCACACATTAAAGGAAATGGAAAATTGTGTGATTCAATATAAGTGATTAAGTCTTCATTATTGGGTGGAAGCCATTAAATCGTACTCCCATAAATCCCTTAAAAAAATATAACACTAGAAGAATCATGGAGTAAAATTAATCCATATCTAATCTTTTTTTATGAGAAAAGGAAAGTGTTGCAACCTAAAAGTGAAAAGAACATTTATGTTGGATATTTTGAAGATCTCAAAGGTTATATACTTCTTTAATGTCATTCCAATGAAACAATTATTAGGAGGGATGTTAAGTTTGATGAAAATTCTCTCGGCTTGCGAGCCTAATTTGGCATGTGTGTCATCTTCAACATTTGTGCCACCTTCTCTTCCTAACTTTGTTGTTAGTAATCCCATTTTTATTTCTTCTCCACATGATGACAGTGATGATGAAATTCCACTTCTTCATGCTCACCTTCTATTATAGCATCTTTTACCACCTCACTAGCTAAGATAAATGTGATTGGTATCTATCCCTTCATATCCCATTTTTGTTGCATGGGCTCTCTGAAAAATTTGTAAAATTACCTTCCATACAATCCACTCATTATTCTTTCTCAGTAAAGGTGTGATTACTGATCACTTTCCTTCAGGGAAGGCTCGAGTGTAGATTAATGCTCCTTAAAACCCATAGAAAAATGGTCTCAATCATCTTGAAATGGTATAAAAAGAGACCTAAGAGAGGAAGGTAGGTACAAGCAATATTATTATTCCAGAGTAATAATCTAGCCCCTAACAACCAAGCCATTGTTCCCAAGTATTTATGACTTGCATTTCCTAAGAAACCCATGTTTCCCTAAGAACATTTCCCATTCACATTAGTGCGGCCAAATATCCCTTGATATTCATCTTATTCATGCAGAGAAGAATGTTTGAGGTGTTGTAGTCCTCATTTCCCTAGGATTGGATGAATATAGAAGGCGGTTACAAATAGTGCCAGCAGTAGAATCAAGTACAAGTTTTTGTATTGCTATTTTAAATAATGAAATGAAGATCTCTCTTCTTTCGCTCCCTTAAATGCTAAGTTGTTTATGTTGAATTCAATATTTCTTGTGTATTTAGTAAATGACTTAATTTGACTAATTAAGTTAGATAAAGTAGTTATTTGTATTCATTTCATTTCTACCAATTAGTCTTGGGGAAGGTGTGTAGGTTTGTGACATGAAGTAGGAGCAAGGATAATTGGAGTGAATAAAACCAACGTGGATCATATCCAATCATAGGGTCTCTACTTAGTGAACCTATGACATAGCACCTACATTCATGGGATATTAAATAATACTCCTAATTTCACTGGATATTGAAAAGTACCTCCCAAAATCATTTTTTTGGACCCTGGGCTCCCAATATATATTTCCAATTAAAAAACCCTTATTTTTACTAGATATCCCCTATTTTTACCAGATTTCTCTTTTTATACCCCTCAACACCTATAACCCCCTCATACCTCGGATCACCCCTGTTACACATTATTTTGGTCACCCCCATGATCACCTATGATATGTGTATTTCTTAGTCTTATGTTCCATGAAGCTACTGAAGAAATAATACTTTCTCCCTGGGAAATAGAATCATCTCCCATTTCTTAAAAACCTACCAAAGAAGATTGATGCACCTTAACAAATGATAAGGGTGCGGCGATCTCTGATCATCGCATGCTGCACCACAGTGAGTTGCGGCATTATCACAGGTTGCTTGTGTTTAGGGTGCGACGATGTTCAAGCAAGGGAAAAAGGTGAAATTCTCGAAGGTTCTAGAATGGAATCTTGAGAAGGATGAGGTGGCCTTCAATCGGTTTGGATCTCACTCTCTTCTCTGATTTCATGGGATTATCCTAATCTCTTCATCTATCCCTCTTCACTCTATATAAAGAGGGATCTATCATGGGAAAAGTTAGGATGTCTTATGCATGAAGATTTATGCTAAAGATTGTACTTGTGAATACTCTACATCAAAAGAATTGGAGCAAAGGTGTGTGTGTGATGAAGCAAAGGGCCATTCGAAGGGACCATGCAACATCAAGACATAGGTTGTATTCTCCATTTTCATCAATATAATACAGTAATACATTTCTTCCCTATAAAAGTGTCTCCATTTTTATTGTATAACTCCTTGATCTTATGCATAGGTTTCATTGGAATATATATATCGTTTCTCTTTCTCTTTGTTTGTTTTTGTTTCTTAACAGGTTCAACATCCCACAAATCCAAGGATGGAACAAGAAAAACACTAGGGAGGATCAAACGACATTTAAACTGTATGTCATTTGTCCCTCATTGCACTAGTTTACATTACAATGAAATCTAAGGAGAAGCTTGTATTCTGCTATGTTTTGTTCTGATTTCTTGTTGAAGTTAGGGAGATTAGTTTGTGTGGGAACTTACTGATTTGACCGATAACAAAATTGGCGACCATACCGGGGAATTTCCTCCTTTGGTATTTGCTTCCTTTTTTTCTTTTGGCTTGCCTTCCTTTGGTTGATTTTTCATTCTCTGAGTCATTGGGTGATCCATGTTGACTCCCTGGTCTTGAAAGTTCATTAGGAAATCATGTCCTATGTTCATTTTCCCTTCATTTTCACTCCTTTTCGCAACTTGCTGTTAAAACCAGTGCAAAGACATTGCACTGTGTATTTCTCACTTCCTGCGACGATCCTTGATAGTCACACTAAGTCCTTCTGCTGCCTACGATGATTCCTGGAGAATTTTTTTGGTGACAGTCGATTTTTCCTCTTTGCCCATATTTTTGATCATTTCTTGGAATGAATTTTTGGTCCTGTTGGATGATTATTCACAGCTTGGTTTGCAATTTTTTAAATGAATTTGATCATTTCTCTAGTGTTGAGAATCTTTTCCATAAGCTTTATAGTTCTATCTTTCACTTATCTATGGGTTTCATCCTTGAGTTCTTGTCAGATAAGTTGTTGATGATCTTTTTTGAGTTTTGGATTGTTGTTTATTAGAAAACGATTTTTGATTTCATTAGACAAATCAGTTTTCTTGCTTTTATATTTTTGGTTGCATTATGAGTTAAGTTTGGGGAATTGCGTTGTGAGGGGATTAATTTTCTTGAACAATTTTTTATTTTTTATTCTGATCTCTGTTTTTATTTGAAAAGAAAAATATTTTTTTTTGTTTTCATTTCGTAGTGTTTATGATCCAAAAAGATCTTTTAAAGACTATGGTTGAGTTTTTAAAACATGAGTTCATTAACCATTTAGGAAATTGATGAAAGAAGAATAATTAATGATGTGATATGGAAGACATAATAATATATACATATCTAGAAATAATCACAAGAATCATGAAACCATAACAGCAAAATCTATTAACAGAGTTCGGCAATATCGCCTACGTCTTCGGGCCTTTGTCTCAATGAGTGAGGCTTTCTTATTTATCTCAAAAGATTCAAAATTACATCTGATAAGTTTCAAATGGATTAAAAAATGATATGGATGTGTTCTTCTAGATCCCAAGAACCCAAAACAACTAACAACACTTAAAACGGATGAACGAAGCTCCCAGAAATGGCTCGCAAAGTTCCTCTCCTCAATGGCTTCCCTGCATAAAAATGGCTTTGACTGTCAATTTATTCAGCATTTATCCTTCTTTCAACCTATCCCAGGCTATCAAGAACCTCTAGTTTATATAGGCTTGAGGTTGGCAACAAACTCCCAACTTCCCCCCAAGATTTGGCCTCAAAAAGAGCTCCAGATCCTCCAATAATGGCCAAAATCCCCCCAAACAGGCTTAAAAATCAATTAAAATCCATAACATATAGTTTAAAACCCATAATTTGGGCAAAACTAGGGTGAAACCCCCTCCGTCCGGACCCCTGGTTATATGTGCATTGTCCATGTGTCCACGTGCTAGGCTAGTGCGCTTGGGCTCCTCTTAATCTGGGTCCTGGCCATATGCGCTTGGTCATATGGTTGCACCCCCAAGCTCCATGCACATACAATTAGTTGGGGCCCTGGTTCCTAGAGTCTTTTCATGCAGCTTGGTCGGTGGGCTAGCTCGGTCGAATGAGCGTTATCCCCACAAATCCACGCCAAAGGTGGACACATGGAAATGGTCATATGGTATTTCTCCAAGGATGACAAACGAACTATGTGTGCCAAGTTTAAAAGAGTGGGTCATGTGGCAGGGTTTTATGTGTTGCGTCATGGGATGGGGCTAGGCCCCAACCCTTTTCTCCGCGGAACATACTTTACTGCAACTTTAAATATAAGTTTTAAAACTTATATTATAAGAACTAAAGTGGGTGGGCTAGTAGCCCGACCCTACCAAAACCACTCCCCATGCCCGGAGGTCGTAGGTTCAATTCCTGTGGAGTCCATAAAAATTTTCCAACCATCAGCCACTAGAGGGGTGCCACGTGGCAGCCCACAATTGGGCCACATGGAACCATACCATTAGCCCCAATAAACTCCACGTGTCAAAATATCATTCATCCACCTATAATCCATCATCTTCTCAGACAGCATGCCACTCCTCTGCCACATCACCGTACATCCGTACGACCTATATGGTCAGCTACCATGTCAGCACTATACAAACTGTACAGTTAGAAAATTTTTGCATGTTTGGCAAAACGAACATAACACAATATATTTTTCATACAGTGTTTGTTTGAGCTCATTCAAGTTGTGTTGGGTTCGTAACGACGAGGCCTACCCACACGTCTGTTTTGAAGTGATTCTGAGAACTTTTATTTTTAGGCCATCCTGGATCCATTTTGGATCACACCTCCCCACTAAGACCTGTTGGCCCTCCAAAAGGATACTAACCAGTCATCAAGTGTGGGATAGGCCACCCCACCTGTTCTCTATCTTTAAACTATGTCCTATGCACCTGTCTCATCAAAATCAATTGCAAAAAAACCATGACAAATGACAAAATATTGTTTGCCACTTGTACTCTGTCATATCTTACTAAAGCCATTATCATCCATGTTGACAAAATTATCAATGATAACATCAGAAATATGAATGCAAATGAGCTAATATGTTTGTAGTACTTGCATGAAATTAGCTTATCTTGAAGAAAAATATGATTGAACTTCCATTCTANTCTTACTAAAGCCATTATCATCCATGTTGACAAAATTATCAATGATAACATCAGAAATATGAATGCAAATGAGCTAATATGTTTGTAGTACTTGCATGAAATTAGCTTATCTTGAAGAAAAATATGATTGAACTTCCATTCTACAATCATCTCATGTTCTTGCTTAAGATCCATTTCTTGATTTGGAACAATTATAGGTGTGTTTCTTGCATGAGCTTCCTTCCTTAATTGTTCCATTGTTTGAAGAGATTGATTTGTTTTTAATTGATGAGCATGTACAACATATTCCTTGCTTTCTTTGGTTAAGTGGTATTGATTATGTTCCCTGTAGAATATTACTTTGTGATCATATAAATAAGGACTGCCTAAGACCATTCCACATTCATTGAGTGATACCACATCACATGTTACCTCATCCACAAATTTTGATGAAATTGCAAAATTAAAAGTGCATTTCTTTGTTATGTGCAATTTAGGATTGTTTCTTATCCATTTAAGTGAGTAAGGTTTATGATGCATCTGAGTGTTTAATCCCAATTGTTTAACCACTTCCTTTGAAATCAAGTTAGATTGAGATCCACTATCTATCAATGTGTCTACCTTATTATGTCTCATTATGACCCTTATGTGAAACAATTTATTTCTAGAATCATATCCATCACCAATTTTACCTGTCAAACTAATCGTTGTGATTTTAGATTCATCACTTGAATCTGATCCCAAGTATGTTGGTCATGATGTTGTTGCAACTGTTTTCCTCCCTTTCCTCTCTTTGAACCATTTCGGTCTCTTCTCGAGATGAAATTGCCAGCAATGGTCATCATCATGCCCTTCTTTCTTGCCACTGGATTTTCCTTCTTTCCCTTCCACTTTCTTTTTTCCTCTTTTCTTGAAGGTGATTCCCCTGATACACCAAATCCTATTTTATTTGCCTCAATGTATGTCGCTTGAACAAAAACCTCATCAAGATTAATAGGTCCAAACATAAATGCAATATTATGAATATGTGCAGGTAAACCTCATATATACTTCATAAGAGTTTCTTGGGTATGTAATGGAATGTCTAACATTAATTCCATCTTACGAAATTCATCTGTGTATTCTTGCACTATTTGTCCCTTTCTTAGTTTAAGACCTTGCCATTCAATTAAATCATTTTCTTTAGAACCCAAAGGATAAAATTGGTTTTTAAGTCTAGAAACAAAAAGTTTCCATGATGGAAATACATTACCCACTTGTTGCATGCCATTTTGCAACTTGCTTTTCCACCAGATGAGTGTTGTGCCTCCAAGTCGAAGCAATTCCAATTTGATTTGAGTTGCCTCATCCTTGATTTGTTGCACACTGCAATAAACTTCCATCTGTCTGACCCGGTGATCAATCCTCTCTGCATTGACTTCACCATCATACATGGGTAATTCAAATTTCACATCAAGCCTAAGTAAATGCATATCATGTTTATGTTTATGGGAATGTTTTCATCTTTTCCCCAGTGATCATGAAAACTCAAAAACCAACTATCAACTTGCTTTGATACCACTTGATCGAAAAGATCTTTTAAAGACTATGGTTGAGTTTTTAAAACATGAGTTCGTTAACCATTTAGGAAATTGATGAAAGAGGAAGAATTAATGATGTAATATGGAAGCCATAATAAGATATACATATCTATAAATAAGCACAAGAATCATCAAACCAAAATAGAAAAAGTTGTTAACGGAGTTCGACAATATCGCCTACATCTCCAGGCCTTTGTCTCAGTGGGTGAGGCTTTCTTATTTCTCTTCAAAGATTCATAAGTACATATGATAAGTGTAAAATGGATTACAAAATGATATGGTTGTTTTCTTCTAGATCCCAAGAACCCAACACAACTGACGACACTTACAACAGATGAACGAAGCTCCCGAAAATGGCCCGCAAAGTTGCTCTCCTCAATGGCTTCCCTGCATAAAAATGGCTTTGACTATCAATTTCTTTAGCATTTATCCTTCTCTGAACCTATCCCAGGCTGTCAAGAACCTCTGGTTTATATAGGCTTGAGTTTTGGAACAACCTCCCAACTTCCCCCCAAGATTTGGCCTCAAAAAGAGCTCCAGGTCCTCCAATAATGGCCAAAATTCCCCCAAACAAGCTTAAAAATCAATTAAAATCCATAACATATAGTTTAAAACCCATATTTTGGGCAAAAATAGGGTGCATCCCCCTCCGTCTGGGCCCCTGGTCATATGTGCATTGTCCATGTGTCCACGGACTAGATTGGCATGCTCAAGCTCCTCTGAATCTAAATCCTGGTCATATGGGCTTGGCCATATGGTCGCGCCCCCAAGATCCACGCACATGAAATTGGTTGGGCCCATGGTTCGTAGCATCTGGTCATGTGCCTTGGTCAGCAAGTTAGCCTGGTCGGTCGGACGCTATCCCCACAAATCTGAGCCAAAGGTGGACATATAGAAATGGTCATATGGTATTTCTCACGGCTAACAAACCGACCACACATGTCAAGTTTAAAAGAGTGGGTCATGTGGTAGGTTTTTATGTGTTGTGTTGGGGGCTGGGGCTAGGCCCCAACCCTTTTCTCCATGGAACATACTTTACGGCAACTTTAAATATAAGTTTTAAAACTTATATTAGAATAACTAAAGTGGGCGGGATGGTAGCCCAGCCCTGCCAAAACCATTCCCCATGCTCGAATGTCACAGGTTCAACTCCTATGGAGTCCATAAAAAATTTCCAACTGTCAACCACTGGAGGGGTGCCACGTGGAAGCCCACGACTGGGCCATGTGGCACCATACCACTAGCCCCAATAAATGCCATGTGTCAAAATATCATTTGTCCACCTATCAGCCATCATCTACCCAATCAGCATGCCACTCCTCTACCACATCATTATATGGACATATGGCCTATACGGTCAACTGCCACATCAGCTCTGTACGGACTGTACAGTCAGCAAAAAATTTACATGTTTGGAAAAACAAACAGAATCCGATATCTTTTTCATACTGTGTATGTTTGAGCCTGTTCAAGTTGCGTTGGGTTCGTAATGACGACACTTATGCACACATTTGTTTTGAAGCGATTCTGAACACTTTGATTTTTAGGCCTTCCTAGACCCATTTTGGTTCCTGGATCCATTTTGGATCAGTTTATAAGAAACATTTTTCATTCAAGTGTTTGTTTAAAAATAGAAAATTGTAAAATTTGATATCTTTGATTGTTTGGCATCAAGTTTGTTCAAAGATTGAAGGAATTTTGTTTTGCAACTTGTTGTATTCTAGAAAAAGAAAACCTTCTCTCTTATGTAATTACAGTTCATTGAACAAAAGGATTGCATCTCATCTCTCTTTTCATATTGTTGATTCAAGGTCAATCACTTCATCAGTTTCATCTCCGCTTCCTTTTTGAGTTAAACAACAACCATTAAAATTCACCGTAATTTTAAAATTTATCTAGTAGCTTTTATTTTCTAGAACTCTTATACACCAACATTAGCTAGGGATAGCACTTTGGAATAGGCTGTGAGGAATACTCTCCAAAGCATAAAAACACACAATAGTATCTTGTGATAGGGAGAGTTAAATCCACTTGCTACATTTTGTCCTGGGAATACCTTCTAACACGAGGGTCAATCATGAGGTCGCATTAGGGCCAGTAGAGTTACTCACCCTTCTTTTTTAGTCTTAGTGTAGTGAATACTCATATTATCGAGGGTCACTTGAGAAGAAAATCTTGTGCAGACCTTATCGAGGTGATTTCGGGCTTAGATACCCTGCCCTTGCATGTATATCGGACTATCGACTACCTCCCCAGGCATCATTGTTGTAATTGGTAACCTTAGTAGCCTATCTCTTTAGGGTCTTTACATGAGGTGATTGTGGAGGATCAAGTCTTCACGGTACCTGGAATCGACATTTGCCAAACTCACTTGGGTTCCTTGGAGGGTATACCCATGATTATGTGTTGGAACTTGCACCAGGGTGTAAGTCTATTAAGCAGGTCATCAACGTAACTTGTCCACCCGATTTTTCCTAGCCCCTTCTTATATTGATCTCGCGGCATTGGATTTCATCACCAACTAGTGATTTTGAAATAAGAAGGTTTTTTTGTCTGCTTGATATCTGTATTTTATTAGTGAAATATTTTTTGTTTTCTCTAGTTGACCACAGATTTTTTTTATTCTTTGTTGGGTGTGGCCAACATCGACCCTCATCGTTCATGTAGGATGCAGGGATTGTCTACAGAATAACCGAAATAATACATCGCCTTGCTTCCTAATTCACCAAAGGTTCCTTCTCCTGAAGGAGAAGTCAATAATGACATATCCTCTGAGATCGAGAGTTCTACTCCATTGGTTGACTCATCACTCTATGTAAATTCGTTATTGAATCTTATACAAGACCTGATTTTTCTCTGGATTAACTCTTCGGGAGACGTTGTTGCTGAACACTATACTAGAATACCTTCGGGACCTTTTGTAGAGTCCGGTGTGGATGATCCACCATTTCACAGTGAATCATTTATAACCCTAGTTCACACTTCTGGAATTTTTAATCCTAGTTCAGTCCCAGTTCGTTCCTTTTGGAGGACTGCCTCGAGACAGGATATTTTTTATAAACTAGGTATGATTCCAAACCAACCTATGGCATCACACATACCCATTACTTCTACTGCTTATACGGTACCTCTGAATCATTTTATGAGCATGAAAAGTAATGTTGTTACGGTTTCAGACCCGTTTTTGGTTGGTACACATACAATTGTTCCTCCCCAACTCACTAGCTCTACTACGGTCCCACAAGTTACACATGTTTCTACCAAAATCTCGATAACAACTCAATCTCATGTTGGAATGCCACTTTTTCTTATATCAAATCCATCACTTACATATGGGTATACTACTCTTATTAGTTCTATTGCTAATCCCACCCAAGGTCCATCCGAAGGACCTAGTCTTTTTGTTCCACCTGGGTACAATGTTGCTAGCAGTTTTGTTACCACTCCTACCTAGGTTCTATTCGGAGGGCCTAGCATTCCTCCACCACCTGGAGGATCTAATCGCCCTGGCACAAGTAGCTCCAATTTTCTTGGAGGCACAATTCATTCTATTGTTTTTGGTTTTCAAATTTGTGTTGGTGGTCAACTACAAGTTGGGGGACAACCCCAAGTTCGAGGTCATAACCTAGTTTATGGGCAATATACACCTGGATTACAAACCCAACCTTGGAATTTTCCTTTCCAATGAAATCAACAACTTCCTGGAGGGGGGAATCCTCAATTAAATTCTTTTGTACCCTTTAATCCAGGGCATCCTTATCCAAGCACTGTAATTCCTACGTAGGGTCAAGCTTTCTAATCTAATGCTCCTTTCCAAGGAAGCATGCCAAATCAACCAACAAATGTTGGCTACTTGACTCAAAACCCTCCTCCACTGAATTTGATTGGACCCTATAACTATTTACAAACTGCTTATGGTCCTACTGGTATACCTACGGGATTGCCTCCCCAAAATTACTAGTTTCCTCAAGTAAACAAACGATTGTCATTTCTAGCTACTTTGGATTTACCATATTTATCTAGGATTTTGAATGATCCCATCTTGCATTCTTTTTATTGGTCGGTTATACCTTCCAAATTACCATCATACATTCCCAAGTTTGACATTCGACCGGGAGGAGACCTAAACAATCATGTCATGACATTTCATATTTGGTGTTCATCCAACTCCTTGATGGATGACTCCATATGATTACGTCTTTTCCAACGCACTCTTACGGGTTCATCTGTTGAATGGTACATCGAATTGCCAAGAGGATTCTTCAATTATTTCAACACCTTAGCTATGGCATTCTTGACACATTACCAATTACCGATATGGTATGAGACAGGAATGGAAATTTTAAGTCAATTTAAACAATCCTCTTCTACTCACATCTCATATCATATTCACGAGTGGAGGAGGAGACAACGATTAATAAAATTTCCCCTTCCTGATCAATTATTTGTTGAGTGGTTTACCAAATCACTCATCGGTCCTATAGCCCGTGATGTTTCCATGGAAGGTGGCATTACTGAAGAGCAGGTGATCATTCGTGTTCAATACTTGGATCTCGTTTATTCTCAAAGGGGAACATTATATGACTTGATCCCTGATGCCCCTTGCCTGTCTACAAATCCAACCCCAATGCCTCCAATAGCTTCTCATGTTGTTGATGGTGTGATTGGCACTTTTCATGCTGAGACTTAGTCAAAACAAGTCAATCATTCCAATCCCAAACCTACTACTACTAGTGTACAAAATGCTACTCCTCTGGCTCCCTCTCCTTATAAAACCTCTGAGGTCAATACGGTCCAGTCTACGACTACCGGTAAATCTCAAAATAAAAAGAAACGGAAGGGTAAGAATAAATAGTATAAAACTAATAATCAACAACCCGATAAACCCAAAACTCAACCTGTTGATGACAAAGAAAAGAGAAAACCTCGTTATCCTTGTCTTATCTGTGGCAAGGACCATTACACGAAATATTGTCTAAGACGTGCAGAAGTTACTAAGTTCCTCCAAGGAACCGGGATTCCCCCTACACCTATCTTTTTTTCACAACATTTTCCTTCTCAACAATAGGCCCAATTGGTTATTCATGAAAAACCCTCTCGCTCTACCACCTCTTATGTACTTATGTGTACTGGTGACTCCAAGAAAAACGAAGTTGCAGTCGCTACTCGAACCAAACATTATTCTCCTTCTAAAGATAAAGTTGATGATCCACCTCCTTTGTTGGCTCAACCTCCTTCTAAAGAGAAAGTTGGTGATCCACCTCCTCTGTTGGCTCAACCTCCTCCATCGTCTCCTCCTCCCAATGGTCCTCTTCATCTCGAACTACCTAGTCCCAATACCATTATTTGTCTACCTCCTAAGGGTGTCATTCGTAAGTCATCATTTAACCCACATGCACGTGCAACTCAAAAATAAAGTATTGTAGAAGATCTTGCACAGGCGCCTTCTGCAATGTCGGTTCTCGAAGTCCTTCAAAGTTTTCCTACTCAACTAAAGGAATTGTTAAAGGCTATTGGTGGAATCGATCCTATTGATACTAATTTGATAATCCTTAACTTGGAATATCACATTCCAAGACTCCCTCATCAATTAGCTTTTCAAATACAAGTAATTCTGGAAAATAAGAATATTTGTCGAACAATTGTTGATGAAGGATATTTGACTTGCGTCGTGACCGTCACTTCTTGGAAATCCATTGGCTCTCCTACCCTTACTGAGTCACACACACGTTTAAAAAAATTAACGGTACGGGGTTTAAAAATTATGGTGTTCTTCTTCCATTATCTATTGCATTAGAAGGAAAAGTGGTTATTTTTGAGGTTGAAGTGTTTGATGCACCTCTCAATTACAACCTTTTACTTGGTTGTAGTTGGATCGATGCTATGCGAGTATCTATTTATACTCTTTTCCATGTGATATGTTTCCCTCACCAAGGTAAATTTGTTACAGTAGATCAACTCTCTTTTTTTAGTTCTGATTCACGCACTAGTAACATTCCATTCATAGAAAAAACACCTCCTGGTTTTGAGAATGTCAGTGTAGGTCTTTTAAAGGATTCATAGTTAATGGGTACTTTCCCCATTCCACCACCTGATATTCCTCCTCCTTTTGTTGCTTCTATTAACATGATTTTGACCAGTGTTGGAGAAATCCCTGAGTCCTATGACCCTTGGATAGTACCTAGGTTGGAAGAATGTCTTCGTTATGGTGACCAAATTCCTTTAAGTCCGGTAGAATTGGCCTATCAAGCTATTCAATCGACATCTCCTTCTCCTCATTCTCTCTTTGATACATCTCCTTATCCATTTCGCACGATATTTCCAACTTATGCAATGATCATGGCAATTATGTCTGTGGAAGACACAGCTTGGGATGATGGGCATCATCATTCCATCCTCTTCCTCGAACCCGAGACTATCGAGAGTTACCGACGGATTTCAAATCTATATACGGTTATTAATTTCCCCCCAGTTTCTGAACCAACATGTAATGTTTTGTATGAAGGGAACTTGTGAAATATTTCACCCACCATCCCTCTAGATATTTTGATTAAGCCTGGTATTGTGGAAAATGTTCATATAGGTGCCTCATGTTCCTGATGAGATGCAAAATTACAAGGCCCTTTTCCAATAATTTTGTGAAGTTTTTGCATGGAGTTATAAAGATATGCATGTAATTCATCCAGATATCATTGTACATGAAAATTAGACATAACCTGACACTAAACCCGTTCGACAACGACTTCACCTAGTTCATCCACGAAAATCTGTTGCGATCAAACTCGAAGTTGAAAAACTTCTTAAAGTTGGTTTTGTCTACCCTGTAGCGTTGACTGATTCGGTGTCCAATATTGTTCTAGTCATGAAGAAACAAGGAACGATCTGTGTTTGTGTTGATTATATGGATATTAACAAGGCGTTTCCTAAATATAATTATCCAACCCCTTTCGTCAACCAAATTATTGATGATTGTGTCGAAAGTGAAATCTTCTCTCTGGTGGATGGATTTTCTAGTTATAATCAAATCAATATTTTACCCGTAGAACAACATAAGACCGCTTTTAATTTCCCTTGGGGTACCTTCACGTACTGTAAACTCCCTTTCGATCTCAAGAATGTTGGTGTGACTTTACAATGCGCTATGTATATGTCTTTCATGATATTAATCATATTGTACAACCTTACCTTGATGATTTATCGGTGCATTCCATGCGTCATCAAGATCACCCAGCACACTTATGATCCATTTTCCTTTGATGTTGATATTACCTCATATGATTGAATCCACATAAATGTGTTTTTTGTGTGGAGTCTGGAAGACCTCTATGATTTATTTTTTCCACACATGGGATCAGGGTGGATCGATTGAAGGTTGAAGCCATTATCAATTTGCCTCCTCCTTCTACCTTACACAAACTCCAAAGTTTTCAAGGGAAGGCAAACTTTCTATGCTGATTTATTCCCAATTATGTTGAAATAACGAAAGGTTTCACTCGACTTCTTAAAAATGGTCATGATTTTGTGTGGGACGACACTGCCAACAAATCCTTTGAATCTTTGAATCTTGCATTAACCCGCTCACCACTATTATTTCCCCCTGATTATAGTCGATATTATTTCTTATATTTGGCTGCTTCAGATCATACCATCACCATGGTTCTAGTCCAAGAGGATGATTCGCACGATGAACATGTCATTTACTATTTAAGTCAGAGTCTTACGACCATTGAAATAAAATACATGCATGTGGAGAAATTGGCCTTGGCGGCTGTTCAAGTTGTCCAACGTTTTCATCACTATATCATATTGCGCAAAACCACGATTATTTATGATTACAACCCTATGTAACATATTCTTACACGACAATTTCTAGGGGGGAAATACTCAAAATGGATTGTGATTCTCCAGGATTTTGATTTGGAATTTGAGAACGCCAAGTCAAAGAAATCTTTGGTCTTTGCTGAATTGATATGTGACCTTCCCTCCACTGATACATAAAATGTGGTGGAAGATTATTTTCCTGATGAATATCTCTTTTTGATCAGTTTAGACAATATCTGGTATAGAGACATTATCATTTATATCCAAACCCAAACTTTCTGACCTGATATATCTCATGTAGATTGTCATCGTATTAGGTATCAAGCCCATCAATATATTATCCTTGGTGATACCCTTTACCATTGTGGTATTTATTATGTATTTCAACGATGTCTAACGTATGATGAAGATGAGAAAGAAATAAATGATTGTCATTTTGGAGCATGTGGCAGTCATATGTCTGGGTATTCCACTTCCAAAAATATCCTACAAGTTAGTTACTTTTGGCCTTCACTTTGAAAGGATTGCATTATCACAGTTCAAAAATGCCATGCTTTTCAAACGTGTGATCATAAGATCTAATCACATCATGATCCTCTTTATCCTGTAGTTTTCGTTCGTCCATTTTCTAAATGGGGCATTGAACTCATGACATGTAACCCTCACTCGGTCGGGGGGCATGGATACATCATTGTAGCTATGGATTATTTCACTAAGTGGGTCGAGGCAATGCCTACATTTGACAACACTGGGAAAACTACAGCATTGTTCATATTCAATCATATCATCACTAGGTTTGGTTTCCCTCAAGCCGTTGTCACCAACCATGGCACCCATTTTCACAATTTTATGATGTCTAAGCTTACCGAGAAGTTGGGTTTACGGCATGAAAAATCAACCCCCTATTATCCACAGGCCAATGGCCAAGTTGAAGCAATCAACAAATTTTTAACTGCTATGGTTCAACAGATGATAGGGATTCACAAGCCAAGCTGGTACACAATGCTTTTTTTGACATTATGGGCCTATCGGACGTCAGTTAAATCTGCTATGGGGTTCACGCCTTTCCAATTAGTGTATGGTATCGAAGTCATTTTCCCAATTGAATGTGAAATCCCATCTCTAAAACTATCTGTCGAACTTCTCCCCAACACCACAACCAAGGAAGAATGTCTCTTGCATTTAATACAATTAGACGAGACTCGTCGTGATGCTACATTAGTAATAGAAACCCAGAATAAATGCATCAAAGCCCAATATGACAAACATGTTAAACCTCGTGTTTTTTCTTAAGGAGACTCGGTTCTTCTATATGACCAAGATCGTGATTTGTTGGGGGCAAGTAAATTCGAGCCCATGTGACGTGGCCCTTATATCATTAAATGTGTGTTAAAGAAAGGGGATTACGAGATGGTTGATTACGATGGTTTTCCTTTGGGTGAGCCCAGAAATGTGCTTTACCTAAAGAAGTACTATGCTTAAAGTGTTTTTGCATAAGTGCTTTGTAATTTAATGTATCATACTCTAGTGTGTTTTCTGTCATTTCTTTTTCTACCCTCAAACTGCTTACCTTGCCTTGTTCTTGGTTTCCATATGTCGGCATTCTCGCTACCCTATATTGGCTTTGATGATGGTGCTAGTCACAGTACTAAAAATATATCATCTATTGCATGGGCAATCTATGCACCTACAGACGAGTTGATCAATATACATAGTATTTTCCTTGGTCATGTAACCAATAATATTGTGGAATATAGTGCGGTTATTAAGTTATCAACTGACGCCATTTCATTTTGCATCTGTCATCTAATTGTACATCTTGATTCTCAATTCATGGTGTTGTAATTAGGAAACGTTTATTCCATATGAAGTCCTACACTATTACGGGTATACTTGAGAATTCACCTCTTGGAAAAAAAAATTGCATCTGACAGGGGAAGGCATGCGCAAAGGAGACTGCATGCACAGTCTAACTGAGAAGACACAGGCGTATGGAATTGGATGAGAATCTCGAGTAGGTCTCTGTTGGGAGAGATTTTGAGTATATGTATGTATTTTTGATATTTTGTGAGGGTCTATGGTCAAGCTACGTTCCCACATTGTAATTTTTTTATAAAGCACGTTGGTTATATGGTTATGTAATTTGATCTGAGACTTATGGTTTAATGCAAGTCATCTTCCTGTTTCCATGCTTTATTGCCTCTGATATTGAATGTTCATAATTTAAGGATTCACATGGATCTTTATGACTGAGTTGTAATGGATGTTATATTATATCCCGATTATTGTGTTTTTAGTCTCCTAAACTCTGAATCCAAGAAGATCTTGTTTTCTAAGTTTTTCCTCCTTAGGCTGCTTGAAGACCTGTTGTCCAGAGCAGACCTTTCATTTTCTTCTCATTTTCTTCCTCCTGCTCACCCTTACTACAACTTACTGACTAAAGTTGAATCGAGACCTCATTTGCGGGTGCATGTTGGTCCAGTTTTCCAAGTTAAAACGATATTATCCTGAGCCTGCACCCATTCGACCCCCTTTAAAATTGTTCATTGTGACACATAAACTGATGGGTACTGGGCTTACCTCTGCCGCAATCTAGAGGTGACTTATGGTGCTAACAGGTTGTATTCTCCACTTTTATCATTATAATGCAGTAATAAATTTCTTCCCTATAAAAGTGTCTCCATTTTTATTGTACAACTCCTTGACCTCATGCATAGGTCCCATTGGAATATATATATATATCATTGTTCTTTATCTTTGTTGGTTTGTGTTTTTTAATAGGTTCAACATCCCACAAATCCAAGGATAGAGCAAGGAAAACACTAGGGAGGATCAAACGATGTTTAAATGGTATGTCATTTGTCCCTCATTGAACTAGTTTAAATTACAATGAAATAAAAGGAGAAGCTTGTATTCTGCTATGTTTTGTTCTAATTTCTTGTTGAAGTTAGGGAGATTAGTTTGTGTTAGTACTTACCGATTTTTCCGATAACAGCCCCCCCAATACCTACAATATATTGACCCTATTAATCATAATTTAAAAACCCCCTTTATGAATGAACGTGATAAGATATTGGTTAACAAGGTGAAACCCCCATATGTCCAATCAAACTTCATAATTGAGTAAGATCTCTTGTAAATACATGGTAGTGATAGAAATAATAAAACATACTATTTTAGGAAAATTTAAACAATGTTCTTTAAATATGCCTTGTTATAGTGAAATTATATCATACCCAACTTTCAATACCCTAACCTCATCGAGGACATGCACTAAAATGAAACAAACAGAAAATTGTTCTTATACCACTAATATGGATTGTATAGAGAATCAAATGAAAAACATGAATATGAATGGAAATGCACACAGAGAAATATTGTAGAGAGAGTAGTACAGTGAAACTCAAGCTTGGTTCGCGAAGCTTTTTGCCGATCAATAAGGTTGTAATATTTTAATCTTCAGTTTGAATAAAAGAGTTATTTTCTTGTCCCAATTCATTGCATATTCATATCTTTATGGATTAATGCATCTACATTTATATCTGAACACTAACATTGATAAGTAGAGATTGCATATTTGTAGTATTGTTTGCCTAAGTGTTCTTGGAGGTCATCTTTGGGAGGAGACCTAGAGCTTAGGAAGCTACAAAGGTGAAGGAAGTCTACATCAGATGGTAGGGCCTAAGGTACACTTACCAATCTTACTTCTTCTCTTTTGTCTCTCTTTTTGGGTAGTTTTGGGATAGTTTAGGATTAGGACTATCTTTTAAGGGAATTTTGTGCTCTTCCTATATTCTGACCTAGCATAGTAATAGGGAGATTTTCCCCACTGGAAGAATTGGCGACTCCACTGTGGAGTCTCTCTGGGGTCTTATTGGGAGATCTCAGTTAAATTTGATTTTCAGTTTATTTCTAATTTTTCTGAGTGTTCTGAGTCAGTTTGGGTCTCTGGTCACCTTCGAGGTGCCTATCAGTGTCCCTTTCCCAAGTTGTTTGTCCATTTTTTTTCTTTTTTTGAAAATTTATAGAGGTGTACGTGCCTTGTTATCTATACAACACACGTACATACACAGTCTGCATTGTATACCACTCACGTAGATATGTAGGATGGACGTGCACAACATGAATCTCTGTAGTTTTGAGGAATTTTTTCAAAATATTTTCCTTTTCCTACAAGAAACTTGTGGCTCTCAAGTCTTCCTGAGCTCCATAAGCTTATGTTGTTTGGGGTTTAGACAGTTTGCAGACTCATATTGTTCATGTGTAAGTTCTCTTCCAACAGAGCCTTATAAAACATAAATTTAATTAGAGAAATGCTATCGTATCATCTTCACAATTTCCTTATTCAACATATAACCATTCATAACCAACATATAACCATTCATAACCATTCAACATAATTAAAATTTATGAGCAGATCATAATAAATTACATAACACATCAGAATAATGAAAATGCATACCTCTAACTGATGCTACTGTTGTTCTCCAACTCTTCCTGATGCTCTGCCCAAAACCGTCTAACCTCCCAGCCAGCTAGGAATAGAACCTCTCCAGCTCCCTAGCTCCAGGATTGCATAAGGATTCCTGGCCCCTGAGCCCAAAACTCCCAGCAATAGGTGCCCCCTTGTAACAGTCCTACAACAAGGTTCTCTAGCCAAAACCAGTAATACAGTCTTCTAGTCTCCCAAAAAAAATTCTCCAATACAGTCTCCCAATATGAAAAATAATGCTCACTCCAAAAGCCCCTTTCTCCCGAGTGTTTTTCCCCTTAATATCCTCCTTTCCCCCTCCCCCATTCACCACCTTCTCCCTTTCATTAAGACTCACCCACCTTATCCCCTTCTCTTTATTGGTTCCATCATTCAATACAAAATTATAATTAATAATTTATTAAACTCGATTTTGTTAAACATATATTTAATCATTAGATTCATTAATTAGTTAATTAAACCAATTCACATTCAACAAATATTTAACCAGGACAATTAATTAATTAATTAATTAATTAAACTAATATACATTAAACAATTAATTAAACCATGACAATTGATTAATACTTAGGGTTGTTACATACACCCACCCTTCAAGAAACTTCGTCCCGAAGTTAAGGTATTTTTTTGATACAAGGGAAAAGAAACATGGTTCACACATTCACATCAAATAACCGACATTATTAGTAAGTAAGTCAAGGAAAATCATACATACTAGTGTACATGTACAAGAAATGCATGTGTAGCTAGTACATACAAGTCTCGTGCATGTACTAATAACAATAATTATCACCCTTATAGTAATTTATGTATGCATCCAATCCAATCAATAAGACTATTCATTTTATNATTCATTAATTAGTTAATTAAACCAATTCACATTCAACAAATATTTAACCAGGACAATTAATTAATTAATTAATTAATTAAACTAATATACATTAAACAATTAATTAAACCATGACAATTGATTAATACTTAGGGTTGTTACATACACCCACCCTTCAAGAAACTTCGTCCCGAAGTTAAGGTATTTTTTTGATACAAGGGAAAAGAAACATGGTTCACACATTCACATCAAATAACCGACATTATTAGTAAGTAAGTCAAGGAAAATCATACATACTAGTGTACATGTACAAGAAATGCATGTGTAGCTAGTACATACAAGTCTCGTGCATGTACTAATAACAATAATTATCACCCTTATAGTAATTTATGTATGCATCCAATCCAATCAATAAGACTATTCATTTTATAAAAGATAATAAACCAATGAAATGTTCGTGAATTCAATTAATTACAATAATCTAGCTCAACAATTTTATTTAAACAATTGTGGTTTAGTTACATAATTATGAATATTCATATATACACATTTTATTTTCAAAAGGAAAGACAATAAATTCCACCATAAGATGAATCTCCATACACTCTCAACTATTTCTATTCATCCTTCCTCCCTAACTTACTTCCATCTTCCATTCCTATCCTTCATTTCTTGGACTATCTTGGAGCGTCAACTATATTGACCTAACTCCAAATAGAACCCATAAGAGGAAGTGTCACTATCTTGACCAAGCTTCCCCTACAGGCAACTCACAGTCATCATCACACGTCTAGGGGACCGTGAGATAACACCGTCCTCCTATGACTCCACGTTTCAGAGGATACATGGTCGGAAATGCCTCCACCCCTCCTAATAGAAGTAGGGTCCACACACTACAATGGAATATACAGTGGCACCGTATTGCTGGGAGTTTTGTCATCGTTTATTCAGTTTTAGGCAGTCTCACCACCTGAAGTCCTGCACTGGTCCACATATCATAGCAATGCATCCAAACCAATATAATTTCAGATAAAAATATTCATACCATAATGTTTCTCGGTTAGTGGTCATAAAATCCACTTCCATTATCATTATCCCTTGGCTATTTCATAGCCCAATAACTTGCAGATTAGTCTGTAACACAAACTCATACATATCTATGCATTATCATTATGTAATTGCATACAACCATAATCTCAATTCGGTATCCGCGTACCAACAAATTTAACATCAAATTTTTTCAAGTTAGAAATAGATCTCATAATACCTCATAATTCAATTAACATCACCCATTCATAGAATTATCATTTACATAATAGATTGCATCATATCCAACATCATTCAAATAGCATTTAAACCTTCATAGGATTCACATTCACACAGTATATCGCATCATATCCATCATCATCAATAAAATTTAATCATTCATAGAATTTACATTCACATAGTAGATCACATCATATCCATTATCATCAATAACATTTAAACACTCATAAAATTTACATTCACATAGTAGATCACATCATATCCATCATCATCAATAACATTTAAACATTCATAAAATTTACATTCTCACAATATATCTCATCATATCCATCATTATTCAAATACATTTAAACATTCATAAGGTTCATTCGTCTTAAAAGTTCAAGTGTATCATTTAATAGTTTCACTGTGAATAGAAAATAAAGGTGTTTAGTGACGCAGTCCCCCAACCCTCGAGTCAAGGTTCGCTACAGGATCGTTCTAATTCCTGTCGTTGAGTCGGGTTGACTCTTCGATTCCTCTTTGGGGAATCACATGCACATAAAATGGTGCTTCTCCATAGGTCCTTATGAATTGAGCCCATGTGATCAAACACGAAGCATCAATTCCAATCTCCCTCTGACCAAACAATGTAGTCGTATTTCTCGCGATTTTGGAACTTCGGAGTTCGCGACTTCATGACTTTTCCTTCCAAGTCTCTCAACTCTTCGCCTTTCGAAACCCGAACTTCTGATGCACCAAAACGCTTGTCGCGTCCTCTCCCATGACAGTATCGTGTTTCACAATTTCAGGAATCTCAGGAATGAAATCCTGAATTCTTATCCTCCAAAATGCCGAATTGCCAAGTTCTGACATGCTTCACCAGTAGCTGGCCCCACACAAATATTTTCGCCCCTTCAGGACTTCGCACTTTGTGATTTCGCGAATCTTGCTACAAGGATTTTTGGTTCTCCAACTCACGAAACCCTGAAATGGTCAACAAAGGTTTGACCTCCGTGTCGACAAGTATGCCACCTGTCCACTCTCCAGTGTCTACAATCTTTGATGCGGATTCTTCTTCCCCTTCAACTCTCAAATTCTGAACTGAGAGTTCACGAGAGATCTAACAGCCCCATCTCTCTTGAGCTTTACACTTTAGAAAACACTCGTCGTAACTCTCCTTTCTCCTCTGCAAGATCTGACGGCTCTCGAGACTTCACGAATTCTCCACGGAGAATTTCGACCGTCTAATTTCTCTTTGACAACTCCTACGAATTGAACAAGCTATTCCTTCGTTGGAACTTATCTATTTGCAAAGTAACTTCATAGCGCCTCCCTTTTAACACTTCAAGGTACTAACCCTCCTAATATTTCTCCACAACTCGAGTCTTCAAGAAGACTCCTGCACGCACTCCTTGCGGCAACCCTTCAAATACTTCCAAGTATTGAATTCTTCAACTCTGTGCACTCTCCTTGCAACAACAGTCCTTCAACAATTCCCTCAGGTTGTAAGCTCTGAGACTCTACTCGGCCTACGCACACCTTGCACGGCTCCTATGCTTAACTTGCACTTCTCCGAGAATGAGAACAATGTTATCCCTCCTAAGCTTTCAGAGATAAAAACTCAAAACCCTTGTCAACGCACTCCTTGCGGACAAACTCCACTACACTCCTTATAGGAATTTTACTCACTTAGGTTGAGAAACAATTGAAACTCATTCCTTACTCTCTCTCTCAGATTTCAAACATTCAACAAGAAATCATTCATACATAGCGTAACAGCAAATGCATAATAGAAAGAGTAAAATAGCTATAAGCATAGAATTCAACATGCATACACAGAGAATATCACAACACCATAAGTCTGAATCAAAGCTTCATGTATTAATTCAGGACTTCTGTACACAGGTGTTTTCAAATACAACTCTCTGCTCTCTCTCTCTCTCGCAATAGCTGAATGTTATTCTTTCTCCTCTATTACAACAATACAATGAGGGTGTCTATATCATGTTTCCCTCCTCCTCTCTTAAACTGTCAAATATAAGAATTTAAAGATACCTACCTATATTAACTAGCATAAATGCCTCTACCTACTACAGATGTGAGCGAATCGCTCATGATATGTTTACAATCTACAAGTACCCCTCCACTTAATTATTTCATTTAATATCCACACATTTATTTCAAAACATTTCAAAACACTTTTGACAACGTGTTGAAATGCGTTGGCGCTTGTCCCAGCTGTCTTCCACCTCCGCGCATGCTTTCTACTCGCGATGCTCCTGCATCATACTCCCTCTCTTGAAAATTTCCATGGACTCCTGTCCATGAGATCTTGCACATTCTGTCCATGCTTCTGGATTTCGACTTCATTTTCCCAGCTGGCATCTTCAACTGGATGTCCCTTCCACTTGACCAAGTATTGAAAATATTCCTTTCGCCTGGTCCTCTTACTAACTCTTTTGTCCAGTATGCTTTCCATTTGTGGTTTCTATGCAACTGGCATCTGTTTAGTCCACTGAACCTCTGGTTTTTCATTACCCGCTTCTGCTTCTTCATCTTTATAAGGTTACAAATCTGAGATGTTGAATATCAGAGAAATTCTGATCCCCTCGGGTAATTCGATCTCATAAGCATTTGTCCCAAATTTTCTTAGGATCTTGCACGGTCCAATTTTCTTCATTTTCAGTTTATTATATGTCCCCCTTGGGAACCTTTCCTTTCTCAAGTGTGCAAGGACCAAATAACCAACTTCGAACTAAAGTTTTCTCCTGTGTTGATCTTATCTTCGCTTATACTCTTGGCTCAAGTTTTGCAATCGCTCCCTAACTTGGTTATGAAGCTCCTTCATCGCTTCTGTGAAATCCTCTGCACTAGCACTTCTAGTCGCAGTCTGTTCTGAATCTCTCAATTCAGAAACTCCCCTTGGTTACATGCCATAAACAACTTGGAATGGACTCTTCCCTGTGCTTCTATTAAGTGAATCGTTATATGCAAATTCCGCCTGGGGAAAAATGTTTTCCCACTGCTGTGATGTTCAGTCACCAAACTTCTCATCAAGTCTCCCAAACTTCTGTTCACAACTTCTGTCTGTCCATCCATCTGAGGATGATAAGCTGAACTGAACGACAAGTTCGTTCCCAGATTTTTCCATAAGGTTCTCCAGAAGTGTCCCATGAACTTGGTGTCTCGATCTGAAACTATGCTCCTTGGTAAGCCGTGAAGTCGAATGACTTCTTTGAAAAATAGATTCGCAATGTGAGTTACGTCACTGGTTTTCTGACATGGTATAAAATGTGTCATCTTAGAAAATCTATCCACCACTACAAAGATCGAGGCGAACCCCCTTTGTGTTCTTAGCAGCCCCAATATGAAGTCCATGCTTACTGCATCCCACGATCTCTCTGGTATGGGTAATGGTTGATATAAGCCTACATTTTGCCTCTTTACTTTTGAATGATGACAAATTCTACATCTGTCCATGAATATTTTGACGTCTGTTCTCATTCCTGGCAAAAAATATAACTCATTTAACTTTGAGAACGTCTTGTCATAACCGAAATGCCCGGCCAATCCTCCACTGTGTTTCTCCTTCAGCAAATTCTCCCTCATGGAGCATTTTGGAATACAAAGTCGATTACCCTTAAACAATAATCCTTCCTAGATCATGTATTTTGTCCATTGACTTCTATCCTTGAGAATTGGATTCTCAGTTGCTTCATGTGCCTCCTTAAAATCTGGATCATCTGTGTACATTTCCTTGAGATTATCAAAATCTAAAGTTTTGACTCTGAACTCCTGCAATAGCAAACACTTCCTTCTCAAAGCATCAACAACTTTGTTAGCAGTTCCAGAAATATGCTTAATTACAAAAGTAAAGTTTTGCATGTATTCAACCCATTTAACATGTCTTTGATTCAACTTCTCCTGTTGACTCACAAATTGCAAGGCATGATTGTCACTGTATAAGAAAAACTCCTTAGGAATCAAATAGTGTCTCCATTTCTTCAATGCCTGAATAATAGCATAGAACTCCTTGTCATACGTGGAGTACTTCAATTTGGCTTCATTCAGCTTCTCGCTGAAGTATGCTATCAGCCTGTCTTCCTGGCTCAAGACTGACCCTATTGCAAACCCACTTGCATCACATTTTACCTGAAATGTCTTATTGAAATCTGGAAACACTAGAATTGGATGTTCAGTATTCTTCCTTTTTAACAAATTGAAGCTTTTCTCTGCTTCTTTTGTCCAGTGAAAAGATTTATGTCTTTTCTTCACTGTGTCCATCATTGGTGCACTAATTCCACTAAAATTCCTGATGAATTTTCTTTAGAAAATAGCCAATCCATGAAAACTTCGAACCTCAAATATACTCTTCGGTGATGGCCAATTCTTATTCACCTCCACTTTATCTGGATCCATCCTCAACTTGTCTGCAGAAATAAAAAACCCCAAATAAATGAGCTCTATCTTCATGAATGAGGATTTCTTCATATTTATCAGCAACGTCTCTTGTTGTAACCTCTTCGTCACTGTAGCCAAATGTTTCAGATCCTCTGCCTCTGTTTTACTGAAAATCAATATGTCATCAAGATACACAATGACAAATTTTTCGATGAAATCCTTCAGGACTTCATTCATCAATCTCATGAAGGTACTTGGTGCGTTTGTTAAGCCAAATGGCATAACAAGCCATTTATACAGTCCCTCATTCGTCTTGAAGTTTGTCTTCCATTCATCCCCTTCTCTCATACGAATTTGATGATAACCACTTTTCAAATCAATCTTTGAAAAAAATCTTGCTCCACTCAAGAAATCCATCAAATCATCCATCCTTGGCAATGGAAATCTATACCTGATGGTTATCTTGTTAATGGCTCTTGATTCCGTACACATCCTCCAGCCTCCATCTTTCTTTGGGCTAAGCACTATCGGAACAACACATGGACTCAAGATTTCTCTAACCAACCCTTTGTCCATTAAATCCTAGACTTGTCTCTTGACCTCTTCATTCTCTTGCGGTGTCAGTCTATATGCGGCTTTGTTTGGTAAGCTAGCTCCTGGTATGAGATCAATGTGATGACTTATACTCCTGATTGGTGGCAACGAACGAGGTAGTTCGTCCACTACTATATCATCAAACTCTTCCAACAACTTTTGGATTTCTTCTGGTAAATCATCCACTCATGTACTGGTCAAAAAAAATCTAGGCTTTCTCACCACAATGAATTGTGTGTCTTCTTTTTTCTTAACCTCTGTAAGAAGTTCCTTCCCACTCATGAGAAGTACAGTGTTGCTTACCTCTGGTTTCACCTCTTTGTCCTTAATCGAAAACAACATGTGAGTTCTCTCATTCTTCTCTAGGGTGTATGTGTTCTTCCTCCCATCATGAACCACATTCCTATCATATTTCCACGGTCTACCCAGCAATAGATGACAAACATCCATGGGAATGACATCACACAATATCTTATCGTTATATCCTCCTATTTTAAATTCAACTAAACATTGTTTAGTGACATTTATATGATGTCCTTTTTGTAGCCATGAAACTTTGTATGGGCTTGGATATTCAATAGTCTCCAGCTCCATCTTTTCTACCATCTCCGTAGAAACGAGATTTTATGTGCTACCACTGTCCACGATGACCTTGCATACCATTTCTTTGGTCTTGCAAGCAGTCTGAAAAAGACTATTCCTTTGCACTGGATTCTCCGCCTCCTTTTCTGGAGTTAAGAGAACCTTCCTCATCACCGGTGATCTTTCGCCTTCAACATCCTCTGCTTCAACATTCCGCCTTTGTGCTTCGGCAATGTGAGTTTCCCCACCTTATTTCTTCTTATCTGGACATTCATAAGATTTGTGTCCATTATTTCCGCATGTGAAGCATTTTATTACTCCACCTCTGCCTCTTCCTCTTCCTCTAGTGTGAGGAAAAGTGTTGTTATCAGTATAATGTCCTCTCTGTTTGGCATACTTCCCTCTCTGTGAGCTTCCACCTCTCTCAGTTTGAGGTTGAGGTTTCTTCCATTCTTCCTTAGGCTTCTGATTCCTATCTTGGACAACTGTTTTGCCTCTAGGCTGACTTCTGGCACGGCCTCTTTGACTTGGTTTTTGGCTCAACTTCTCTTCAGCCTTCAGAACCATCTGATAAGCATCTTCTATAGTCCGAATGATCATCATGCTCATCTCATCCTGAATGTCATATCTCAGACCATTCATGTACCTGGAAACCTTTTCATCATCACTTTCCCGATGACCTGCCCTGATGTTTAGTTTGTAGAACTCTTCAATGTACTCCTTCACTGACATCAGCTTCTGTCTCAAATTTTGCATTCTTCGAAACAGAGTGATTTGGTAATCCTTGGGTATGAATTTCGCTTTCATCGTTGCAATCATTCTATCCCAACTCTTGATTTTCTGCTTGCTTTTACAACGTCTATCAGCTTGTAGTTCATCTCACCACAATGTTGCATGTCCTTTCAATCTTGTGACAGCATGTTTGACCTTCTTGTCTTCCTCGACATCTTCATAGTCAAAATACGTGTCCAGAGCTCTAATCCAGTCTATAAGCTCTTCAACATCCAGGTTTCCCTCATATAGTGGAATGTCTATTTTTTTCCTAGCACTCATTCTTGCAACAACCCTAATCAAGCATTCATTTTCTGCATCTTCTGTGGCAACTTCTTCTCCTTCATGTCCAGCTTCATCTTCACTTTCAGATTCACTGACATCTCCAACACCGGTTGTGCACCTCTATTTTATTTCCATGTCCACGAGTCTGGCACGTTTGTTATGCATCTCTTTTTCCATGGCTGGATTTGGCACCTGCCTACCCCTTTCTCTTGGAATTTCCCTCTCCTCTGGCGGATTGGGTGTTAGCCTGTCTCTTATTCTCGGTGGCATGGCTATAAAATTCCTCTTTTCCCTGCTATAGAAAGCAAAGAAAATTCTCCTAGGCTCTGATACCAGAAATGACGCAGTCCCCCAACCCTTGAGTCAAGGTCCACTACAGGATCGTTCTAATTCCTGCCCTTGAGTCAAATTGACTCTTCGATTCCTCTTTGGGGAATCACACACACATAAATGGTGCTTCTCCATGGGTCCTTATGAATTGAGCCCACACGATCAAACATGAAGCATCAATTCCAATCTCCCTCTGACCAAACAATGTGGTCATATTTCTCGTGATTTTGGAACTTCGGAGTTCACGACTTCGCAAATTTTCCTTCCAAGTATCTCAACTCTTCACCTTCCGAAACCTGAACTTCTGATGTGCCGAAACGCTTGTCGCGTCCTCTCCCACGATAGTATCATGTTTCGCAATTTCAGAAATCTCGGGAACGAAATCTTGAATTCTTATCCTCCGAAATGTCGAATTGTGGAGTTCCAACATGCTTCACCAATAGCTGGCCCCACACAAATATTTTTTCCCCTTTGGGACTTCGCACTTCGCAATTTCGCAAATCTCGCTACAAGGCTTTTCAGTTCTCCAACTCACGAAACCCCGAAATGGTCAACAAAGGTTTGACCTCCATGTCGACAAGTATGCCACCTGTCCACTCTCCACTGTCTACAATCTTTGACATGGATTATTTTGCCCCTTCAACTCTCGAATTCCTAAATGAGAGTTCACGAGAGATCTAACGGCCCCATCTCTCCTAAGCTTTACACTTTAGAAAACACTCGCCATAACTCTCCTTGGTCCTTTGGAAGATCTGACGGCTCTTGGCACTTTGCGAATTCTCCACGGAGAATTCTGACCATCCGATTTCTCCTTGACAACTCCTGCGAATTGAACAAGCTATTCCTTCGTTTGAACTTATCTATTTGCAAAGTAACTTCGCAGTGCCTCCCTTTGAACGCTTCAAGGTACTAACCCTCATGAGCTTTCTCCACAACTCGAGTCTTCAAGAAGACTCCTGCACGCACTCCTTGAGGCAACCCTTCAAATACTTCCAAGTATTGAATTCTTCGACTCTACACACTCTCCTTGCAATAGTAGTCCTTCAACAATTCCCTTCGGTTGTAAGCTCTGAGACTCTACTCGGCCTGTGCACACCTTGTAGGAATTTTACTCACTCAGGTTGAGAAACAATTGAAACTCATTCCTTACTCTCTCTCTCTCAGATTTCAAACATTCAACAAGAAATCATTCATACATAGCATAACAACAAATGCATAACAGAAAGAGTAAAATAGCTATAAGCATAGCATTCAACATGCATACACAAAGAATATCACAACACCATAAGTCTGAATCAAAGCTTCATGTATTAATTCAGGACTTCTGTACATAGGTGTTTTCAAATATAGCTCTCTTCTCTCTCTCTCTCTCTCATAATAGCTGAATGTTATTCTTTCTCCTCTATTACAACAATACAATGAGGGTGTCTATATCCCATTTCCCTCCTACTCTCTTAAACTGTCAAATCTAAGAATTTAAAGCTACCTATCTATATTAACTAGCATAAATGCCTCTACCTACTACAGATGTGAGTGAATTGCTCATGATCTGTTTACAATCTACAAGTGCCCCTCCCCTTAATTATTTCATTTAATATCCGCACATTTATTTCAAAACATTTCAAAACACTTTTGACAATCTGTTGAAATGCGTTGACGCTTGTCCCAGATGTCTTCCACCTCCGCGCATGCTTTCTACTCGCGATGCTCCTGCATCATTTAGGCCTCAGGTAATCCTAGCTGTCTAAGTCAAAAGGTGGTGTTACATACACCCAACCTTCGAGAACATATTCTCGAGGTGGTCAAAAAAAGTGATGGAAAATCTTGTCGTAATGTCTCAACATCTTCCCAAGTAGCAGATCCTGGATTATACTTGTCCCACTGGACCTTAACTTGGTCTACCAGATAGTTCTTGAGTTGTCGAACTCTACGGTCCAATATGCATAATGGTTCTACCATGAGGGTTCCCACGTTCGATACATGCAATTCCTTCCAATTTAGTTTATTTGATTCATCAACAACATAATGACGTAGAACAGATACATGAAAAACATTATGAGTTTTATGCAAGTGGGGTGGCAGTACGATACGATAGGAAACGAGTCTAATTTTCTCTTGGAATCTGAACGATCCTATAAATCGAGGTGACAACTTTGTCCCCTTCCCGAACCGAATGGTACTCTTATTAGGCATGATATGAATGAAAGCCTGATATCCTACTTTATAACTTCGATCAGTCCTGTGTGCATCCACATAACTTTTCTGTCTATCTTGTGCTTCATTTACTCTCTGCCTAATATGAATCACCTGTTCCTCCATCTCTTGAATCAATTATGGCCCAACTGTTACTCAGTCTTCTCATCTTTCCCAACTCAATGGTGTTATGAATGGCCTTCCATACAGAGCTTCATAGGGTGGCATTCTGATGGAGCTATGAAAACTGTTATTGTAGGCGAACTCCACCAAAGGTAGATACTTCTCCCAATGGGTTTGATTATCCATGACATACATCCTAAGAATGTCTTCCATGACTTGATTTAATCTCTTAGTTTTCCCATTTGTTTCAGGATGATAAGTTGTGCTTAAGTTCAACTGAGTCCCCAACGTTGATTGCAAACTTGTCCAAAACCTAGAATTGAATCTGGAGTCCCTATCTGAAATGATCTTATTAGGTATCCCATGCAAACGGATGACCTCACTTACAAAAACGTGTGCCACATTAGTGACATCATAAGTGTCTCTAACTGGAACAAAATGAGCACTCTTGATTAACTTATCAACTATCACAAGAATGGCATTATGTCTATGAGATGTGAGCGGCAACCCCATAACAAAATCCATAGAAATGACTTCCCACTTGGACATAGGAACATCATGTGGCTGTAGGAGGCCTGCTGGGTGATGGTAGTCGAATTTCACTTGTTGACACTCTAGGCACTTGGCGACGAAATGGACTACATCATGCTTCATGCCTACCCAGAAGAATAGCTTCCTCATGTCTGCATACATTTTCTTCACACCCGGATGTGCACAATAAAGTGCTATATGGGCTTCCTTCAAGATGATGCTTCAAATATCCCCACCTTCAGGAATGTACATCCTTCCTTGATATCTCAATAGTCCATCTTCTTCCAGACTATATCCTTCATACTTTGGATCTAATTGCCTCCCACTCTGGATATTTGAGGTAACCTTTAAATACCAACTGTCTCCAAGGAGTTGCGTCAACACATGTTCCCTCAGATTGACTTTTAAGGGTACCAAGGAGAAGACACATGGTCTCCTACTCAAGGCATCCACGACCACATTTTATTTTCCCTTGATGTAAGAAATACCAAAATCGTACTCACTCATGAACTCACTCCATTTCCTTTTCCTAACATTCAAATCCCATTGAGTCAAGAGATGTTTTAAACTTTGATGGTCTATTTTGAGCTCAAAGTTTTACCCTACTAGATAGTGCCTCCAAATTTTAAGAGCTAGCATTACTACTTCCAACTCTAAATCATGAGTAGCTTAAAGTTCCTCATGTTTATTAAACTTCCTTGATGCATAAGCTATCACTCCTCCATCCTGCATTAGCACAGCCCCCAACCCTTGCTTCAAGGCATCCATGCAAACTGTGAAGTCCTTTTCCATATCCGGCATGCATAGAATTGGCGCACTAGTTAGTAACCTTTTAAGATCGATGAATGAACTATCACATTATTCTTTCCATTAATACCTGACCCCCTTGCGCTGCAAAGTGGTAATGGGTTTTTCTATTTTAGATAACACTTCCATAAATCTCCAATAATAACCTGCTAACCCCATGAAGCTTCTTACCTCATGAGCATTATTCGACACTAGCCATTCCATAATGGCCTTTACCTCTTCTGGGTCCATGGAGATTCCTTCCCCATAAATGATATGACCTAAATAGTGAATTTATTTCTGGAAGAAGGAACACTTCAACAACTTCCCATACAATTTGTTCTCTCTAAGGCAAGACAACACCATTCGCAAGTGTTCCTCATGTTCTCTTTCATTCTTGGAATAGACGAAGATATCATCTAGAAAGACTTGTACAAAGCGGTCTATGTACTTCTGGAATACACCATTCATGAGGCTCATGAATATTGTTGGCGCATTGGTCAATCCAAAATGTACTACAACAAAATTGTAATGCCCAAACCGAGTTCGAAAGGCAATTTTAGGAATATCACCTTCCTTAATCCTTAACTAGTGATACCCTGATCGCAAATCAATTTTTGAGAATATCGTTGCTCCTTTCATATGATCAAAGAGGTCATCTATTTGTGGCATTGGGTACCTATTTTTCACTATATCTCGGTTCAAGTCCCTGTAATATATACACATTCATAAGGAACCATCCTTATTCTTCACAAAAATTACTGGTGCACCCCAAGGTCAGAAACTAGGCCTTATTATCCCTAAGTCGAGTATCTCTTTCAACAACATCTACAACTCACAAATTTTTGGCGCTGTCATCCTATACGGAGTCTTGGAAATTGGTTCTGCACCAGGTTTTATCTCAATAGTAAAATCAATCTTCCCCTCAAGAGGTAACCCTGGAAACTCACTCGGAAAAACATATTTAAACTCTAGCAATACTGGGTACTGATCCAAGGAGGGTCCTTTCCTTTCACTCACTAATTCCAGTACATAAAGTCGACACCCTTGCCTCATGCACCGTTTAACCTTCATAGTTGAGATAAAGCGTAGAGACACCTTTCTCCGTACACCATGGATCTCTACTGGCCTTCCTTCATCGTCAACACAAAGCACCCTTTTTGAAAAACAGTCTACCATAGCTTGATGAGCTTCTAAGCAGTCCATTCCAATGATTAGGTCATACATCCCGAGAGCAGTGATGTATACCTTCAACCTGGTAGTACACACTCCCAGGTCTACTAGACTATTATCAATGCTAGGTCCTACCGCTTTTTTTTCCCCCCAAGCCATCTCGACTTGTTTAAATTTGTCGTGCTCGTAGGCTGCCAACCCACTCCTTTCTAATGCAGATGGTGAAATGAAACTATATGTAGCACCAGAATCAAATAAAATTTTAACATTGATATGATTTAGCGTACCTGACGATTCCACCACTATGGATTGATGTTCTACCTGGCGATTGTTAACTGCTACATAAATACGATGGCTGCTACTTTCTCTTCCCATTGGGGCCTTTCCTTCTCTATGCACAAATCCTTCTTGCAACTCTGGGTAGTCACGCTGGTAATGGGGTCCTCCACACCCCCAACACGTAACATGATATGGAACCTACACGCTGCTCTGTGATGGTCTCTGAAATGAGTTACTCCCCCTAGAACCCCTGCCCCTACTAGCTTCTCCCTGAGATGATCGTGGAACTTCCTACATCGTTGGTGATGAACGGGATGCTGTACTCACTGCCATTGAAATACCTGTGGCGACTATCCTTGGTGTGAATATATTACTGTATGGAGGTGGCCTAGAGATCCCTTCCCTAGAGAATGTCCTAGGGGCCTTCCCCACGAATCCAGGACGATGCGAAAAGTTTGACCTCATACCTCCATTTAAGTTCATGTGTTCCTCAGCATAACATGCATTTTCGACTGCTTCCGCTACTGGAGACGGTTTCCACATAGGCACCATGGCCGTTATCTTAGGGTTTAACCCATAGACAAAGTGTTCTACCTGTTGTTGATCATTATCCATGTATGAAACATATTTGACCAATTCCATAAACCTGATCTCATACTCTTCCACGGTCATGTTCCCCTGTACTAGAGCATGAAATCCTCCAACCTGTTGTTCCTCATAGTAAGATGGTAGATATTTCATTTGAAACCTTTCCTCAAAAATTTCCCAAGAGAAGGTGTCTGGGGTAAGGTGCAACTGCCTCTCCAGGTTGCCCCACCAATTCAAGGCACTGTCTCTCAACTGAAAAATTGCTATCTTCTCCTTTGAGGTGGAAGCATAGTCTCTTAAGGAGAAACACCTTGTCATGCCTTCCAACCATGCCTCTTCACATTCACTGGCATGACCCCCAGAAAACTCTGGAAGTTTGATCTTCTGCAGTTCTCTAGTGATGTCTTAGGGTGGAGGCGATCCCCCTGAATCCCTCGATGCTTCAGGATTACCCACTCCAAATGGTGGGGGCTCCACTTCGATCCCTACTGGTTGACGTCCCTTTAAAGTCTCATTTATGGCCTCCAAAAAGTGCAGTATTAGAGCTAATTCAGGCGATGGTCATGGCAGCATTGGTGGTCCCTGCGATGATGCCCCTCTACCTCGATTTCCTCTAGTCCTAACCATCCTGTATGATTGAATCTGCATCAACCAAAAGTTTTTCAGGGAGCATATAGGGCAATTCATATTTGTGCAACTTAAACTTGAAAGCAGGGTTAGGCGTAAGTTTTTTTTTTACTTGTCTATAAACAGACGTTACTCTCTTTCAGGGAAGTGTCTAGGTCAGGGTTGAAAGCCTCTAAGATTGATGTCTTTGCCTAAGAAAACTATTGACGCTCTCACCTGGTAGTTACGCTAGCATTGTACCACACTCGCCTATTCCTCTAAATTACCTTCCTAGTGCGCATGAAGCCCCCCCCCCTCTCCCTGTGTCATGGTTTAAGTCCTTAAACTTTTCGTTTAATACTGATTAATGTGATGTTTTAACATAATTTATCATTAACACTTAATGCTTAGTTAATTAATCATTCTATTTTATTAGTCAATAATAAATTACTTTAATCTTATTTTTAAAGAAAAATTTAAATATATAATTAAATCTTAAACTAAATTTTATTATTAACTTAAAGCTTAAACTTAATTTAAGCTTAAACCATGTTTAAACTATTTTTTTTTTTTTAACTAAATAA